>PVJI01002235.1:84133-151040 GCA_004026765.1 Micronycteris hirsuta | reverse complement strand
TTAGCCCCTTTGAAGTTCAGGTTGGCCCTGAAGCAGGCATGCAGAAAGTCCGTGCATGGGGCCCCGGCCTCCATGGTGGGATTGCTGGGCGGTCAGCGGACTTTGTGGTGGAGTCCATTGGCTCTGAGGTGGGGTCTCTGGGTAAGTGGAAACAGGTGACCTGCAGCTTCTGGAGGGCTGAGATTACAAGGGGCTTGGTCCTGGTGTTAGACTGAGCACTGGGCCGTGCTGAGCCTCACTACCTTTTACCTCCTGGTTGTCTCACCACCTGAGGCGGCCTCTGTATACTCCTGGGGGATTGCAGTTCTCATTTCCCCTCTGCCCTTCAGGTTGCCCTCTCCCTCATTCATTCGTTCGTCATCCACTAGACTTCGAGGGCAGAGGCTTTCTGTGGATGTTGTACCGGCACGCAGTAGACACTCAACAAATATTATTGATTTATCCTTAGTTTAGAGGAGTGAATGAATATTTCTGAAATCAGAAATTTGGGGAGTAAGTATTCTTTGGAGCATAACAATATATTTTAAATACACATCTGATGTATACGTGATCATTTTAGATCAGTGGTCAGCACGGATCTCTCTTCAAAAGGATATGTAGCAAATATTGTAGTATTGCGGGCCATATTCTCTCACAGCTCTTCAAGTCTGCCGTTGTAGCGTGCAAGCAGAAGTAGAAGATACATAAGCGAAGGAGTATAGCTATGTTTCAGTAAAACCTTGTTAGAAAAACAGGCAGTGGTCAGCTGCGGCCCACCAGCCATAATTTGATGACCTCTATTTCAGGTAATAGAAATAAGCGAAAAGGGAGAAATAAGAAATCACATTAAATTTTTCTTCTAGAGAGATAATAAATATTTTGGTATATTCTGTAGACTAGAGATAATACACCTTTTGACACTGTTTCAGACTTGCTTCTGTGCATGCACATACAAATATTTATCTGCCACAAAAAACATCTGGGGAAACTTTTATATTCTTCTGCCTCAGATAAATATAGAACATGTCTTGATTTTCCGTGGCTTCCGTGGAATTCCGTTGCATGGATATACCTTTTTGGGCTTTCCAGGGTTTTACTATAACAACGATGCTGGATACGTATCCTCATATCTAACTGTTTGCACACATCCTTGGTTATTTCCTTCAGATAAGAGCCCATGAGTGGGTTTGGTGGGGGAAAGACCGGGCATTGGTTTAAGACTTTGGTATGTGTTGCCATATTGCCAACAGAAAGGTTTGCTGGTTGATCTTTATCGTTAAATGATGTTAAAAAAAAAGTATAAAATACAATTCTTCCATCTCTAGTGAAGACTCAGTGGGCTTGGTTTTGTGGGAAAGGGACACACACAGATTTCTGTCTCGTGGGCAATACTTGGCTGTTAGGCAGGCCGAGGGAGTGAGTTGGTAGTAACATAGAATAGATACTTTTTACCATGTAACCTCCCACCCCGTCCTGCAGGGTTTGCCATTGAAGGCCCCTCCCAGGCGAAGATTGAGTATGACGACCAGAATGATGGATCGTGTGACGTGAAGTACTGGCCTAAGGAGCCTGGCGAATATGCCATTCACATCATGTGTGATGACGAGGACATCAAGGACAGTCCATACATGGCCTTCATCCACCCGGCCACAGGAGACTATAATCCAGATCTGGTGAGTCAACTTGTTATGTTTCTGGCTTCTCTTTTCTGGCTCTTGGCATTATCCCTGGCACCTGGAGAATGGCCTTATTAAGGCAGCATGTTGAGAGATGGCTTTAGAGCTTTGGGAAGAAACAGGTCTGAGTTGGAATCCTGGTAGTACCACTGAGTCCTTTTCTAATGTTGGGCAAGTAACTTAACCTCTGACTTCCTTTTTTTTTTTTTTAAGATTTTCTTTATTAATGTTTTGGTAGAGAGGGGAGGGGGAGAGAAACATTGATTTGTGAAATATCTATTGGTTGCCTCTTGTACATGCCCCGACTGGGGACTGAACCCACAACCCAGGCTGTGCAATTGCCCCAACTGGGAATTGAACTGGCCACCTTTCACTTTTTGAGATGACACCCAACCCACTAAGCCACCAGCCAACACTGGCCCTTGGTGTCTTCCTCTATAGAATGGGAATGGTAGTAGTGTCTGCTTCCTAGAATTTCTGGAATGATTTAAGGAGGCAACTAACATTCATAAAGGCAGCCCTTAGCCCAGGGCATGGCCCATGGAGGGGGCTCCATAAGAAGCTGTTTTCTTGCAACCTGGAGCATTGTATTTCAGTATTGCCACTTTCTGTAGTTATTATTTCAAGATATTCCATGGACAATGGTGTTTTTTCTTCCTCAGCTCCCTATTCTTAAGTTGGAGCAATGTTTTCACTGTTTCCAAGAGCTTCTTTCAAACCCTTTGCAGACTGATTTAGCATCAGGTCTGAGCCAGCCTGGCCAACAGGAGGAGGCCCCCAGGCCCCACGTGGGCAGCTATGCATAGGCTGTGTGCTGGTCCTTTGCTCTCTGGGGGCCGTAAACATTTACAGTGTTGTTGGTGACCAAGGTTCTTAGCCCCTTCATGGGTGACATTGAAATTGGGCATGGCTGGAGGCCCCTTCCCCAGTTACTGGAAGTTCTCTTTGCAGCTCAAAATAAGGCAGGGAGCCCAGCCTAGTTTGGGGCCAGGTTTTATAGAGTCTTCTCTTTCATGAGAGGTTAATGATACTGCTTTTTATTTTTAAGTTAGAGCCTACTTTGGCATTTTCCTTCCCATAACCATACTGTTACATAGGTGCTATAAAGTTAGGCACAATTGTTTGTCCTTCCCCCGTCCCCTGGTCACCAGTCTTCACATGGGGGTTTAGTTGGGGCATTACACAGGAAGAGAATCATTATTGCCCCTTTGCTCCAGGTCCAAGCATATGGGCCAGGTCTGGAGAAATCCGGGTGCATCGTCAACAACCTGGCTGAGTTCACTGTGGATCCTAAGGATGCTGGAAAAGCTCCCTTAAAGATATTTGCTCAGGTAGGTTTCCAGGGGCCACCTGGGCAGATAACTGTCATCTGATCTTCAGTTGCCTTACTTACACATTGGGAACAATAAGAATATTTGTCTCATAGCTTATGTGAGGAGTAAATGAGATTCTACATGTAAAGCAAGGTACTTTTCTTATTTTTATGATTGTATTCTGTGGAAACAAGGCTTCATTGTTTCAGATTTCCCTGTAAATGTCTTGGTGTGGCTGAAGCTACCTAGGCCATAATGAGAGCTTGGTAAACAAGGATTTGTTAAATATGTTAACTTAATTGAATTTGGCCAAAGGATTTAAATGTAGGCGTTGAAACTATTAAGCGTTGAATGGTCATGGTTTTCTTTTTGGGCCATTTGCTCTTAACAATTAAAAATAAGTAAATGCATGTAATATTTTCTCACCTGGGTTATGGTCATTGTACTGTGAGAACGTGGCATGTCATTGTCTCTCTGTCCGGTTTTGTTGGTTGAATGCGTGGTGACTTGGCTGTCTTGGGAGGCCATGGTGTCCCTGTTTGATGAGGACAGGTAAGGGACAGTTCTCTTCTTAGCCCCTGCTCTTTTGCAGGATGGGGAAGGCCAGCCCATCGACATCCAGATGAAGAGTCGGATGGACGGCACATACGCCTGCTCCTACACCCCAGTTAAACCCATCAAGCACACCATCGCCGTGGTCTGGGGAGGAGCGAACATCCCGCACAGCCCCTACCGGGTAGGTTATGGGCAGGACCCTGGCCATGGTATGGAAAAGCCCCATCCTGCTGCAGGCTGGGCCCTGTCTGTGTCTGATGGGGAAGGCAGACACGTGGGAAAAGCCCGTCACCCTCCCCGGGCCTTGAATGATGGGGCGCCCTGATGGCAGAGTGCTCCGGATTGTCTAGACGGACTGTTTCCAACAGTGTTAACTAACAGTGTTTTACTGGGTCCAAGTGGAGGAAAACTTGATTGCTTCTTTCTCCATGTCTTTTGTAGGTCAACATTGGGCAGGGTAGCCATCCCCAAAAGGTCAAAGTGTTTGGGCCAGGTGTGGAGAGAAGTGGATTGA
Source organism: Micronycteris hirsuta (assembly GCA_004026765.1). Taxonomy (NCBI): domain Eukaryota; kingdom Metazoa; phylum Chordata; class Mammalia; order Chiroptera; family Phyllostomidae; genus Micronycteris; species Micronycteris hirsuta. The sequence continues at coordinate 147,003 of PVJI01002235.1, read as the reverse complement.
AGGCAAATGAGCCTACTCACTTCACAGTGGACTGTACAGAGGCTGGAGAAGGTGAGAGGGGGCTTCACTCAACACAACGATTGCTGCTCTTTGAGGAATTAAGTTTTTTTAATAACACATCGAGGGCAGTGAACTTTGAACCAGGAAATAGTTTACCTGAATAAGAAATCTAATGAGCCTCTGTGTCGGTTCTGTGGTGATATCTTTGCCATCCTTTCATCCTTCATCCTTTCTCCAAAACCCTGGCTTTACCACCATCCCTTTCTCGTGTTTCTTGCTGGAAAATTCCCAGTTACTTATTTTGGGGTGTTCACCTGAACTAGAAGTGATTGCTTGGGACGTGCTGTGTCGTGTAAACCCGTGCTAATGAGCTGGTCTGTTCCAGGTGATGTCAGCGTTGGCATTAAATGTGATGCTCGGGTGTTGAGTGAGGATGAGGAAGATGTGGATTTTGACATTATTCACAATGCAAACGACACATTTACAGTCAAATATGTGCCTCCTGCCGCTGGTCGATACACTATCAAAGTTCTCTTTGCGTCTCAGGTGCGTGGTGGGGGGTGGGGGGTCTGGGTTTTTTCTGGCCACCTGCCCACAGTACGCCCTTACTGTTTTTTAGCAATGGGGAAAGTATCTTCAGAACTCTGCTCCCTAGTTTTTCTCTCTGACTCATTAAAACCAAGAAGGGGAAAAAAACCAACTAAAATTTTACCACTTTTTAACAGAAGTGAGCAGTGTATGATTCACTGGTCCAGAGCAGGCTCTGGAAGGAAAGACAGGGTGAACAGTGCCTGACACAAGAGATAATGGAATCCTGGTGGTTCAAATTAACCTTACATAAAAACGGGGCCTTAGAAGGAAGTTCTCTTTCTAGAGATGTGGTTCTCGAGTTGGTCTCATCCATTTAACCTGTTCTGCCTGTATTCTGATAGTCTGTGACATTCTTTTTGAAGAATTATAACCATTATATTTCTGATTGATTTCTTATACTCTACAAACCACAGCTCTCAGCTGTCTCTAGAGGACATTTCTCTCCCTCAGACCCCATACATTACTGTCACTTTTGGTGGTAAAGTTTGAGTTTTCAGATTTTCTTGTGGGAAACCTTCCTTTGGCTGTGAAGAAAATGAGGAAAAGCCCGTGATGTAGGGGACTAAGGCATTCATAACTGACCCATCATGGCCCTTCCCTGACATCAGAGTATGAAGGCTTGACATGTGGTAGCAGAAGTTTGCTCGACACCAGCTAAAGTCAAAGTCAGAGGGCAGAACGCTGAGCTCTGTCAGCTGCTTTAGGGGCTTTCCTACTGAGATAGTGTCTCTGCTACAGGAAATCCCCGCCAGCCCTTTCAGAGTCAAAGTCGACCCTTCCCACGATGCCAGCAAGGTGAAAGCAGAAGGCCCCGGCCTCAGCAAAGCAGGTAAGGTAGCGTGTGTGATGGTGTGTGTGCGGGGCCAGCCTGGAGGCTCTGCGGGCCAGCACCATGTGCGTGCTTGGTCCGAGGCCTGGAGAGACTTACCTCCACCCAGGGCAGGTGTTCTCTTGAGTGGCAGAGCCCAGCCCCTGTCTCTGGCCGCATCAGTAGGGCAGGTGTGGATGAACCTGTCAGACCGGTTCTAAAAGTGAAACTGCTCCAACAAGGCCTGTCTCCTCACTTCATGGTTTATCTTTCCAGGTGTGGAAAATGGAAAACCAACCCACTTCACTGTCTACACAAAAGGGGCTGGAAAAGCCCCACTGAACGTGCAGTTTAGCAGCCCCCTCCCTGGAGATGCGGTGAAGGACTTAGACATCATCGATAATTATGACTACTCCCACACCGTTAAATACACACCCACCCAGCAGGTAGGGTCTTCTCATCCCCTTGACCGATGGCCTCGGCCAGGCCCCTTTCCTCTCAGTGCTGTGCTGGGTCACTTTGGAGGCCAACCGTGTGATGTCTGCTCCCCTGTGGGAGGCGGCTCTTCGTGCCTTTGTTCCGAACCTCTGTGGGGCGCTCACAGAAGCCTGGCTGGTTCTATCAGGAGCGCCTGAAGGCTTCTTAAGAACAAGCAGATCACTAGCCCCCCTCTCGTCACCCCAAACTTCCCGTCCATTTTGGGTCTTAACAGAGAAATGCTCTTGAAATTCAGGACCCATTATCTACCTTTCTTATACACATTCTTCCCATCCTTACCAGCTGCCTTTTAGTCTTTGATTAATTACTCAGAGAGAGTCGCACCTTTGTTATTCTTTTCTGGCCCTTTTAGCTTAGTTTACCCTCTTCACAAGGTGTTATAGGGGGTCTTTCTCAAAGTCTTTCCTCAAAGAGACAGTGTTCAGCCTTTAGGCCCTCGGTTCTGAAATACTTATTTAGAGCCCCAGCTGGTCCCCTTTTAGAAAAGGCAGGAATACAGACAGGATTTTTCCATCCAGGGCTTTTTGCCCCAATTCTCGGTCAGGGCACATACCTAGGTTGCTAGTTCGATCCCCAGTCGGGGTGCATGCAAGAGGCAACCGATCGATGTTTTTTTCCCTCTCTTTCTCCCTCCTTTTCCCCTCTCTCTGAAATCAATGAGCATGTCCTCATGCGAGGATAAAACAAGCAAACAAAAAAACTACTTCTCTATAGAAATTCATGTTTATTTGTTTAAAGTTGTTTTTCCTCACGCCCACGCCTCTAGGGTCTGGGGAGCAGATACTCCTGCAGAAAAGCCTGGATTTTACTGCTCTCACAGCGTGTTCAGAACAGTCGTTCCAGCCTCTGAGCTCCCTTCCTTGTTGGAGAACAGAGCCTGTCATGTTAGAAATGCCGTTTGTAGGAGCAGCGAGGTGGTGCTTTCTGTAGAAATACTGCTCAAGAAGCACCACTCAGTGAGGAGCCGGCCAGAGATCAGTGGGGAAGAAGGAGGGGTGCAGTGGGGATGAGAAAAGGTGCAGGTGTCCCCCCGCCCTGGGCGCGCCACGTCTTTGGAGACGGAATCTTTGCTGTGAGAACTTCCCTGCCACTGAGGGGGTTTCTCTGGGGCAGGTTTGTGTGTCATGTTATAAGTGTGGCCTTTTATTTCCACATATGCTGCTTCCTGGTGTTTTTGTTTGTTTTATTTTATTTTTACTTTAATGCGGGATTCGTTATTAGTAGTGGTAAAATGAATACTTTCGTAGACAGAATCCCCCTTTGTCCTCAGGCTGTTCAATGCTAAGTAGGTAATTCTCTTCCTGCTGATGCTTCTGGGGCTGGTGGGAGCCTCACCTCAGGGAGCACTGCCTTGATGCCATCTTTCTTGCCAGCACTCTGCATTTCCTCAGACAAGGCTGACCAGAAAGCATGGATGTGCACACTGGTCAAGATCACAAGGTCACAGGCTCTTCTAAAAACAATTTGAGACTCTCGCTTTACCCTATACCTGTATATCTTCTTGTGTTTCAGCTGCACTGCTCAAAAGTAAGTTGCGGATGTCAGGACACACTCAGGTTTGCATCCCCAGAAAGGCCTTTAGAACCCATTGTCCCGGGTGACCCCCACTGCCAGTTGAGTTAGAGGTGGAGGTCCGGAGCCCAGGTCTTGTTTGGTGCATTTGCTATGAAGCTGGAGTGGGAGGGTCCTTACTCCAGAGTCACGCCAAGGTCAAGTTCATCCTGTTCTCTGAGAGCCGAAGGTTTGAAGGCTGTCTGCATGCTCAGTGGCCACTTGGGGCTATTTCTCCAAATGCAGCCCATCATACGTCCAGGGAGCCTGGTGAGGTCTTGGTGTCGGTCACTATCTCTAGTGTGAAAAGCTCCGTGGTGCCTCTCTGGTCCTGTCTTGTTTAGAGTGAGATTTACTGTTTCGTTCTTTGGGCAACTTGAAATTCCTCAGATCTCTCGCTATGGCATAGAAAACAGATGAAATCTCTCCTTGTATTGTGAGCTCCCCGAGGATAGGATATTATAGTATATATGTATATGCATCCGCAGCCCTGAGCACAGGGCCTGGCGCTGTGGGTGCTCTGGGTGGACTTATGGCCAAATGGCTGAATAAATGAAGCCTCAAATCACAGAGAAAACTTAAGAGCTTTGTAAAGTGCTGGCTCTTTGCTCCCAAGTACCTGTGGGCTGTTGCCCACTTCTGCAGGGTCCCTGAGCCACAGCTTGCACATGCTCACCTGCCTGCAGTGGACCAGGGATGGTTGTTGCCGGTCGATCCTCTGAGTTCTTGTCAGAAGGTGGTGGTCAGAGCTCCTTCTGCCTTGGAGGAGTAGACTTGGGCTGGGGCTTGAAGACCTCCCGAAGGTCAAAGTCTTGATTTTATGGAAGGGAAACCATGCAATGCCAGTCTCTCCCGAAGATTTTGCCTCCTGTGCTTTTGTTTGTCTGTGGCCCCAAGTGACCTCAGTTGCTCACTCCAAGCTTCCCTGAACCTCTGTTAGCGGTTAGAGAAGCTGGTGGCAACAGCACCCTGGCATGCCAAGTCAGGAGCCTCTGGGCATTGAAAGCTCCCTGTGCTCCTCTGGCACCTTTAGGAAACTCCACAACTCACTGAGCCTCGTGGGATAGCAGTCTCTCCCTTGAAGCATTAGTGCTCTTGGTGGCTGTGGTGTCACAGAGGTTTCTGGAAGATGGGGCAGTGGGTGGCTGCCCGTCCTGTCTTCATCTTAGCTCTCGGGTCATGGTCTTGGGTGTGTGTGTGTTTTGTAGAATAAGATCAATAAGATCAAGGTCTCAGAAGCTGGCAGGGGAGAGTAAATCTGTCCTTTAGTCCGAGAAGCCTTTGTGAGATGCCTGGTGGTCACTGCTCAGGCGTTCCTCACTTCTTTTTCCTCAGGAAAAGCCCAGGTTATTCCTTGGATGGGGCCTCCAGGCGAACCTTAAAATGCCGCAGACCACTGCAGGCATAAATCTCTAAGCTTTCTTCCTCCCTCTTGCTAGGTTATTTAAGGTGGAGTTAATTTCCTATCTGAGTTTTTGATGACTGGTAATGAGAACATACTTTCTTTTATGGGATGGGGAGGCTTAACTGGAAGAGGATTTTTCCCTCTGTCCTTTGCCACTCCAGAGAGGCGGTCAGAATGTACAGTGGGTGGTGGAGAAAGTTTTTCCAGGACGCCGGCTTGGCTGTGAGGCCTAGCCCTCAAGGAGCTGGGGGTTTGGGAGTGGGGAGTTAAGCGCTCCGGATGAGCTGGCATGCCGGGAAAGCCGCGGTGGCCGAAGTATCGAGTCAGTCCCGGCTCTGTTGGATCTGACCCGTGTACATTTCACCATGAAATGTTAAACCCTGGAGGCGGGGAGCCAGTTTGTTTTGTGTGCAGTACAAATAAATCCTGGAAAATCAGCCCTCTCTTCTTCATTGATACACCCAACTTTCTTCTTGGCTTTCCCCGCCTGTGTTATTACAAAAGGAATGTGAGAAAGTATACGTGGGCCAAAAGCGACACCCTTTTAACACTTGATCAGTGACAGCCTTCAGCAGGGCTGAACTCCAGCCAGCGCTGGATTCCTGGATTCCTGGATTCCTGGATTCCTTCCTCGCCTCTTTTCCTCCCACGTGGTCCTCTTATGTATGCCCGGACCTTTGAGTTGAGGGGGATCTTAATTGCCTGAGACAGCCGTGGTCTTTCATGGAGCCTTGGTTTGGAGGGAGGGGGCCTGTGGAGAGAGGAAGCCCGCGGTGAGGGAGCCGGGACCAGCCTGAGAGAACAGCAGCACACAGGGCCATGCTGCCCCTCTGCTGCCGTGGGGGCTACTAGCACAGGGGCCTACAGAGCCCGCAGACCCAGCCTGCCTTCACACCGGCCGCTTTCGTCTCCTTGACCTAGGATATGGGTGTGGGCGCTGTGGGTGTGAGGCCCAGCTCACTTACCAGATGGTGACTTAGGGGAAGTGACTTTACTTCTGGAAAAATTAGGATGACAGGGAACCCCTTACGACTGTTTTGAGATTGAATCCAGGAAACGCTTAAAAGCACAGAGCACAATGCTCATTAAGTTGTCCCTGTTGTTATTAGTTGCTTCTATTTTATCCAGTTTCTCCAACATTCTTACCAGGGGGCCAGAAGTTTAGAGAGAAATGTGTGAGATGTTTTCTATATCCACTAGAGTCAAATAACCTGTGTCTCTGGGTAGGATGAAAGATCCAGAAGGCAGGTTTAAATGCCAGGTTAGTATGTTGGTACCCAAAGGTGTACTTGGTTTTCTCTCATCCCAGGGCAGCATGCAGGTTCTGGTTACATACGGTGGCGATCCCGTCCCTAAAAGCCCTTTCACTGTGGGTGTGGCTGCTCCGCTGGATCTGAGCAAGATAAAGATTAATGGACTGGAAAACAGTAAGTGTGTGAATGGAGGGGGGACGGGTCACCACAGGCCACCATTAGGGGCTGTCAGGTTCCCTTAAAAGAACAGTTCACAGAGAATCAATTTCTGACTTAACAGACTTTGTGGCAAAACAGACTTGTTTTTGAGTTAGGGCCATGCAGTGGGAGACTGCCTGCCGCATGTCACCAAGCCTCAGTTTTCATTATTTGTACAGTAGGGATCTGGAAGGAGGCGGTCAAGAACACTCAAAGGAATATTTAGAAAATTAAATGAGCTAATAATTCTGACCCTGGCACAGTAACTTGGTAACAGCCCTCAGCAACTGCTGGCATCACAGTGGAATGTCTTCATTACAAAGAAGTTGGGCACTTTGCTTCTGGCGAGCTTCTACTGGGCCCGCTCTCCCTGGCCACTGAATCCACATTGGGGTCGAGAGTCAAGCATAGAAGTCAGCCCCCTGGCACCCAGAAACCACAGATACGGTGCACCCCCCACCCCCATCCGAGTATTCCTTTAGCTTGTTAGATATCTTATTACCGCAAGCTCATTTTATTTCATTTAAATTAAGAAAAACTTTATTAGGGACACTTGCAAACATACAGAAGAGGGTGGCGTAATATGAATACTGATGTACTTACCACTCAGCTTCAGAAGTTCAGTATGCGAATGTAAAATTATTTTTTACCCAAAATACATAAACCAATTTTTCATCTAAAAAAATCACAATTAAGAGTGAATTCCACTTTAGCCATTACCTCCCGATTAACCAAAGTTATCAGTTCGTTGTCTGTCCTTCCAGACCTCTTCTCTGCATCTGCATGTACGGTTCTGCCGGCAGAAACCAGCTGGCAGCGTTTAGTTTGCATTAAAGTTATGCTGCTCTCCCCAGTGTCTTCAGCCCGTCTTCCATATCAGCAGTGCTTCTTGGAGAACATTCTCCCAAGTGGCTGCCGCCTGGCCGCACCTTGGGGGCACATGTTCACCTGCTTCCAGGCTCACAGGGGCTCGTGCGTACTCCTAGGGAAGGCCTCTTGTTCCACCCGTGAGGGTCTCTCCGGGTGTCAGTGGGACCATTGGTGAGCACCTTAACTGACCTGTGACCCAAATGTACAAATTGTGAATGAGGCCAGCTTCCCCCTCGGGGGCTCAGAAACAGGAGCTTGATGAGGCTTTTGTCCCTGGGGGCAGCCAACTCTGAGCATAGGAATGGTCCCTGTCTAACCCTTCACTGCGTTCCCTCATCACTCCTTTTTCCTAGACACCAAGGGTTTTGACTCCATACCAGGTAAACCACAGCACCAATTAGGAAAGTCCTCTGGGATGTGGAGCCCTGGGACCGCCTTGGTGTGGCTCCGAGTTGTTCATCTGGGCAGGCCCTCTGCTGGCCCGGAGGCAGGATCTCCCTGGGCGGGGGTGGGAGGACTGCTTTCCCAGGGCTTTTGTTTTGGTTCAAAGGTCCTTCCCCTGTTTTTGTCCAATACAACACATGGTTTTCTGTGGACTGCTTTGCAAAGACCTTTCAAATGCCAGTTCTGACTTTTGCCTTCTTGGCTGTAGAATTAAATTTGCTGCCAAGAATTAGTAAATAAAACACTGGCTTATGGAAATGTTTTGATATAACACCAAAAGTAAGTAAAGGAGAGAAGACAGTGTCAGATTATAACTTACTGGTCAGCAAAGCAGATTATGGAGTCAAGTAAATTTAGGTTTGAGTCCCAGCTTTGTGATCTGCTAGATACGGAACCCTGGACAAGTTACTCAACCTTTCCGAGTCTCAGCTTCCTGTTAAAAGCTGTCGGTAACACCCGCCCCTGGGGTTGTGCTGAAAGTTAGAGGAGATGGTTTGCTATACTGAGGCCTGGTGAACAAAGTGCATTCAGTAAATGGTAACTATCTTTATTAATATTAATCACCATTAAATAATAATTAACCAATTAATTGGCTTACCTTTTCCAGGAGTTGAAGTTGGGAAGGATCAGGAGTTTGCCATTGACACCAAGGGGGCAGGAGGCCAAGGGAAGCTGGACGTGACGATCCTGAGCCCCTCGAGGAAGGTAGTGCCATGTCTGGTGGCACCTGTGCCAGGCCGGGAGAGCAGCACGGCCAAGTTCATCCCTCGGGAGGAGGGGCTCTACGCCGTAGACGTGACCTACGATGGACACCCCGTGCCTGGGAGCCCCTACACAGTGGAGGCCTCACTACCGCCCGATCCCACCAAGGTCAGCTTATGTTTTTGTTGGAGAACGCGTCCCCTGTGGTCTATGTAACACCACACACAGTCCTTCTTTGATGCTGGCAGACACCTTTAGAAAATCATGTTGTGTTGAAAGTCAGTTTTCAGTGGCTGACAGTTCTCTTTCCTCCAGTGGAGCATGAAGTGTCCTGTGGGCAGCTGGGTCTCACCGCTGCTCCTCCTCTCACTGTGCGACCGTGCGGGGGGCCCCACCCTGAGTTCCCTTCCTTCATTTGTCGGTGTGATAATGGCACTCGCTTCAAAGTGAGCCTGTCAGGCTGGGGAGATCGGTGAATGTGCAGGCCTTGGCCGGTGTCTGGCACAGAATGAGCTCACCCACAGACGTTATCATAATTAAATATAAAAATTAGTTATTCTCATTGTCATTTCATCCTAGTAGTCCTGAATCAAGGGTGTTAGAGTATTTCTAGTGGTGTGAATGGCATGAATCCCATAAACTCTCGTTTGTCTAATCTGAGGTGAAAGCTTTACTCTCTCCTCTGCCTCTTTTAAAATCAGTTTGTTTTTTAAATTTTTGTGAGACTTTTCTTTTTAGAGCAGTTTTAGGTTATAGTAGGATTGAAAGAAAGGTACAGAGATTTCCCATATTATCCCTGTCCCCACTCCCCTACGTGCATGGCCTCCTGTTAGCAGAGAGGTCCCTTAGTTATAACCGATGAACCTACATTGTCATCATAATCACCCAAAGCCCATGGTGTACGTTAGGGTTTACTCTCGGTGTTGAACAGCCTATGGGTTTGGACAGACATGTAATGACATATCCACCATCACTGTTATTTTCTTTTTAGGCAGACTTCATTGCTACAGTAGCCAAAGCAACAGTCAGGTCCGTGCAAACTGTTGTGCGCGCACTCAGCCCAGGAAACCCGTGTGTGTTTGTGGGACTGGGTGTTAGGTCTCCGACTCCGCCCCGTGGGTTTCCAGGAGTGGGGGACGTCCTGCTCTGTGCTTCAGAGGCCCACACCCCTCCCTCCCTTTAAGGGTGATTAGTTCACAGCCATGTCTCCCTTAGTCGTTTGCAGCAGCAGCGACTGCATGGTGGCTGTAACTCAGTGGTGTGGTGTGGTGAGTCTGTCACAAGTTGGGCCCCAGGGAAAAGGCCCACCTACTTGAGATGCTGTTCAGTGTTGAGTACAGGCTTGGGTGCTGAAAGCAGCACTGGCTGAGCAGCAATATTAGCATCAGGCAAAGTTTGACTTTCATTCTTTCTTCAAATAGGTGAAGGCCCATGGCCCTGGCCTGAAGGGTGGTCTTGTGGGCAAGCCCGCCGAGTTCACCATTGACACCAAAGGAGCTGGGACCGGAGGTTTGGGCCTAACCGTGGAAGGTCCGTGCGAGGCTAAAATTGAATGCTCCGACAATGGCGATGGGACCTGCTCCGTCTCTTACCTTCCCACAAAGCCTGGGGAGTACTTCGTCAACATTCTTTTTGAGGAAGTCCACATACCTGGTTCCCCCTTCAAAGCCGACATCGAAATGCCATTTGATCCCTCTAAGGTCGTGGCATCGGGACCAGGCCTGGAGCATGGGAAAGTGGGTGAAGCTGGGCTGCTCAGCGTTGACTGCTCAGAAGCAGGGCCCGGGACCCTGGGCCTGGAAGCTGTCTCAGACTCTGGAGCAAAAGCCGAAGTCTGTATTGAGAACAACAAAGATGGCACCTATGCAGTGACCTACGTGCCCCTGACCGCCGGCATGTACACGCTGACCATGAAGTATGGCGGTGAGCTTGTGCCCCACTTCCCTGCCCGCGTCAAGGTGGAGCCTGCTGTGGACACCAGCAGAGTCAAAGTCTTTGGCCCAGGAATAGAAGGAAAAGGTGAGTTCCGTTAAAAAAGAGAGAGGCTGCAACCCCCACCTTTGTCCCAAAATGCGTATGTTGGCACTTGGTGGAGGCTACCCTAAAAGGGGCTTCTTTTTGGTGGGGGCAGGGAGTGCATATGAGTTTCCTGATTTTGAGAGTCAGACCAGTTGTCTGCTATCACTTAATTGTGCCTTACGTGCCAACAACCTTGGTTCTTGGGTTTGCTCCTGGGTCTGAGGTGTTGGTGACGTTCTTATCTGTGTGATTGCTCTGCAGATGTGTTCCGTGAAGCCACCACAGACTTCACAGTCGACTCCCGACCCCTGACAAAGGTGGGGGGCAACCACATCAAGGCCCACATTGCCAACCCCTCGGGGGCCTCCACCGAGTGCTTCGTCACGGACAATGCCGATGGGACCTACCAGGTGGAGTACACGCCCTTCGAAAAAGGTGAGTTGACTTCTTAGATGTGACACTGTTCAAAAGTGTGCCTGGCCATTTCCTCCTGGTGGCTGATGATGCCCCATGTGCTCAGCCCATCCTCTCAGCAGAGGCCCTTGAAAAGGGATGGGGAAATACAAAAACCTCCCTCCCCGACAGAGCCACCCGGACTCTGAACCTGGCGTGTGGCCCTGTTGTGTGGAGGTGGGGCGGGGTTTAGCCTAAGCCTCATCTGAGCAGGATATGGGGTGATGTAACAGGTATTGATCATTTGCGCAATTTTTTTAACACATTGATTTCTTTACTGAATATTCAGAATTATAAAACATTTTCAGAAATGATTAAGGCATAAAGAAAAAAATCAAAGCATCATACACCCTCATTACCTAGACATATGAAACATATAAATATTCTGGTGTAGAAATTTAAACTTTTTTTTATAGATGCCTATATATTCTATTTTATGGATTTTTTTGTCTTTAGATAAGTGACTGAATGGAGATTTCCCCAAACAGGGTGGTATGTTTGAGATGACTGACTTCAGTGTAGACTTAGTGGTACTTGTTTGGAGGAGGGGCCTTGTGTGCGCACGTGTGTGCGTCGGTTTGTGAGCTGATAGTGATGGGAGTTGCGTGAATGCCAGGTGAACAGAAAGTATCGATAGACAATTTGTATTTTTTAAAAGTCAGATCATATCAATATTGCTGTTTTCTTTAGCCTACTCTTTTCAAATAACATGGTAAAGCACACAGATGTGAATGCTAGATAAAAGCCTGGAGTAGAGGCCTTTCCCATAAAAAAGTGACTTCTATACAGTTTTGTTTTGTTTTGAACAGGCCTCCATGTCGTGGAGGTAACATATGATGATGTGCCCGTCCCAAACAGTCCCTTCAAAGTGGCTGTCACCGAAGGCTGCCAGCCATCTCGGGTTCAAGCCCAAGGACCAGGATTGAAAGAGGCCTTTACCCACAAACCCAATGTCTTCACTGTGGTTACCAGGTAAGCAAGGCCCTGAGGTTTGTGTGTTGACTCTAAAAGGAGTATCTCTAAGCAGTTTAACAGCTTTAAAGAAGTTCTATGGGTGTTCTTACGTATGTGTAAAGTCTCACAACTTTTGAGAGGCATTTTTTTTCATAATAAGAGAGGCATTTTGTTCTGTAGAGACTTAGAATACAGAGAAAGACCAAGTATACTGAAAAGGTATCAGAAAACACTGATAGTAACAGTCATAAAACTGCTGAGCAAATAAGGACTAGATGGAAGCTTCTTAACTTGACAAGCAGAAATATATAGCCAATCTCATATTTAAGTGAATTATTAGAAGAATTCCTATTAAAATCGGCCACAAGGCACATACCTGAATTGTACTTGTAGTCCTAACCAATGCAATTAGATAAGAAAAACAAATGAAGATAAACATTGGAAAGAAGGGGTCAAAGCTGTATTTATTTGCATTACATCATTGATAAATTCCCTGTGTGAGAAGTGTCATAGTAGTTGAGTTGGGTTGGCTAAATGGGAAGTTTACAGAGGGATTTTAAATGAGTTTTGTCAGTAGCACACTGGTATGAGTCACTAGTACTGCTTTGCTTTCTTTCCACACTTTCCAGAGGGGCAGGAATTGGTGGGCTCGGCATAACTGTCGAGGGACCGTCAGAGTCGAAGATAAACTGCAGAGACAACAAAGACGGCAGCTGCAGCGCCGAGTACATCCCCTTTGCTCCGGGGGATTATGACGTGAATATCACATATGGAGGAGACCACATCCCTGGTAAGCTCTCCCTCAGAAAGGAACCCAAAGAATAGTTGATTTTGCCTACCTCCCTGAATAAGAAAAATAGTCTGACATTTGCAGTTGCTGCAAAGGGAGAATTTTCCTTAGAGCTGCATCTCCAGGAATTTCTTAACTCCTAGTAGGACCAGTAATATGGCAAAAAAGCGTTGACTTGGAGTTTTGACTAAAAATGTCTGTTTGTGTGTTGGAGGACCTAATTCTTGATTTAAAGAAGAGCTGTTTCTTTACAAAGTTGAAAATCTTCACTTTATTTTGTGGTTGGTTCTTACTCATCTTATACATGCATCTTGTGTTTTTGTTTTTCAAAAACTGACAGTCCTGGCAGCTGATAGAGACACACAACCTCACATTCTTATTTAATAATTTATTTTCTATAGGATGATATAGTATATACACTTCCTGAAAAACAGGGTTTGTCATCCTCAGAACTGTTGATATTTTGGGTGGGATAATTCTTTGTTTTGGGGGCTGCCCTGTTCATTGCAGGGTATTTAATGGCCCATTTTGTGGCAACCACAAATGTCCCCAGATATTGTCCTATGTCCAGTAGGGGACAAAGCGATCCCCACTTGAGAACCACTGCTATAGATGATTCAGACAGTAAAGAAATAGCATGACTTCAGTAATGAAGGGCTCTCTAACTTTCATATTCCAGCTGGGGCATTTTCATAGGTTCAGTTCTGTTTCTTTAATGAAATATTTGCCACTCAACGCACATCAGAAGTGTAGGTGAGTGTGTGGCCTGCTGTGGACGCAAGCCCAAGGACTCTGGTGCTTCTTCTGAGTCAGCTGATGCCTCATCTTGGGTGTGGTGAGAAAGAGGGCAGAGTCCCACCCTGAGAGCCCCGGTCAGGAGGAGCCTTGGGTGGGTCAGGATTATTCTTGCTCTGAAGGCCGGGAGCCATGGTGAGACTGAGGGGAAGGGGCAGGCCGAAAGGTCAAACTTTCAGGGTTCTGGGTTGGCTCCCGGGAAGCTGGAGTGTCCCCGGGGCACACCCTCTTTCCCGACCACCTGCCCTCCCCGGTCATGTGCAACTGCACACGTAGCCGCACCCACCCTGTCTCACACTGATCAGAAAGCACTGACGTGTTGTTCAAAGTAGTTCTACTCAGGTGTTCATTTCAGCCTTAATTCATTTAAAGTAATATTCTCAAACTTGTTTTTGCAGCTCTTTCAATATAGATTTTTAAATTCCTATAATTACTTATCAAGAGGAATTCAGCCATGGGCCTGACAGTCAAAGCTCCTGCCCTCTGGAAGCTTCTTGTCTGGGGTTTCTAGCACTAAAATTACGGTTTAACTGCTGTGAAGAAAAAGGAGGGCTCGGTGACAGGACGCGGAGCCACGGGTGCCTTTGGGAGTTTTTTGGCTCTGCAGTTCCTGAGATAGGAAAGTAGAGCTCAGAGTGTCACCAGAGGTGACCTGATGGCTCCAACCAGGCAGGTGGCAGTGGAGGGGCATCTCCTGGTAGTGGACACAACACAGCTATTCTGACTTTATTGGAAAGTCTGTAGAATGCCAACAGCTTTGAAATCCGCCTTGCAGAAGAGGGTGAGAGTTTGGCCCCAGTGGCTGACCCTTGAGCCTGAAGCGTTTGAAAGCTCGGCCACCCTTGAGCATAGCAACAGAAAGAGGCCCATTTGCAGTTTTTCCATCAGCAGAGAGTTTCAGACGCTCTGTTGCCTCCCAGAGCCAAATGCCAGCTTCTCCTGAACCCCAGAATTTTCCCAGGCAGAGTCATTTAGTAAAGTGTTGATTGGTTTTCTTAGTGTCAGGCTTCATAGCTAAGGTAACTTGTGAAGTGCTGTTGTGAAACATTCAGCAACTTGCTAGCTTCGATTTTCCTTCGTGGAAATTTTGGTTGGTTAAACATTAGCCCAGGTTTTCCTGTCCTGGACCAAACCCAATGTGGGGTTATTTTTAATAAGGTATCCTGTCTTAGCCACAGTGGCATGTTGGTTTCCTCTGGTGGTCTGTCTGTGGTGGCTGCTGAGGCCACTGGATCGACTGGGATGTGCACATCAGGAAGAGGGTCTGTGTGATTGATTGGTGATGTCTGCTTGGAGTATGGATCCGGGCAGCAGTGCAGAATGCTTGACTTCTGCTGTCTGGGACCTGATGTTATCTTGCTGGTTCTTGGCAGCTCTCATGCTAAGTTCAGACAACTTCAGTGGAGGCTCAGAACCCCATGACCTCTTTTCCAGGCAGCCCTTTCAGGGTTCCTGTGAAGGATGTCGTGGACCCCAGCAAGGTCAAGATTGCTGGCCCCGGGGTGGGCTCAGGTGTCCGAGCCCGAGTCCTACAGTCCTTTACGGTGGACAGCAGCAAGGCCGGCCTGGCTCCACTGGAAGTCAGGGTCCTGGGCCCACGAGGTGAGTACACATCCTGCCTTCCTGTTGACATTCACTTGTCCGGGGAGGAGGCAGATGTGACCCAGAGCAAGCACTTCACTTTTGAGTTTGGTCATGAATTTAAATTTCTTAAATTGCTTTATTGCTCCATGTTCTGGCTAGAGAATAGAAGTTCATGTTCTAAAAGTAGACAGGACTGTTATTCCTCTATTGTCCTATCTTTTCTGTTTATTTAATGAAATAGTTACCACCCAATTTATGATCCGGCTGTAAATGTGTTTTTAATTTCAGTTTTGTAGAGTAGAGAGATGAAGCAGGTAGTGCTTGGGGTCTCACATGGGTAATGGTTGTGTAGCTGCTGATTTTGTGTTTCGGCATTTGTGAGGTGATAGGAGTTAGTCTGGATTTGGGTGGGTGGTGGGTTCAGAGGTGATACCTCTGTTTAAAATGCCTTGGTGCTCCAAATTTCTGGAAATGACAGCTTCTCAGCCCACATGGCACATGGCTTTGTCATTGTCCCTACCCCCTGAAGCAAGCGGGTCTTTTAGGGGGATGGCCTTTGTTGGCAATTTGGTCCGCCCTTTTGGCAGCCTGGAATTGGGGTTTGGTAAGGCAAGCAGACCACTCGGGACAAAGCACTTAAGCATGTTAAAATTCACCTTTTAGGTGCGGCCCCATTTCTTCTAGAATTTAAAATGTGTCATTTTGGGCCTAATTTCTTAAATTATCTGGAGTTATCCCCAGTGATGTGTTTTTGGCTTCACAGAAGTAGCCAATGGGGGGCTTCCTTATTTGAAGAGGAGCTTTCTCCTTGGTGGAGTTAGTTCAGTAGGAGGTTATGCCCCTTCAGACTCAGGGTAGAAGCGTTTTGGGGAAATGAGATCATGCAGCTAGATTCCGATTGTACAGTTACTGAGCCGCAAGACCTGTGCGTGTGTGTGCATGTGAGGGAGAGAGAGAGCTTAGTAATGTGCCTGTGTCATGGAGATTCTTAAGTAACAGCCTTTTAATTTTAGCTGATGAGACAGATTCCCAGGCATGGCGCAGCCCCTTGAAAGCCATTTCAGAGTTCTTTAAAGGTGACCTGAAGGGTGACTTTATGGAGACAGGTTTGCATTTTCCTATTGCCTGCTGCTCTAATTTATGTAACCTGAATGCCTCTTGTCGGCCTCACCCCTGAAATTGCCTTGTACCCTCCTCCTCTGCTTTGCTTAATGAGTGTGCGATGCTTTGGTTACCCTGCCCTGCTCTTGATCCATCCTTGACGCTTACGTTTAGAACTGGAATCTAAAATCTAGCAACCCAATGCATGCCTTGATTATGCTTTAACATAATCTCTAACTGTCTCCCGCATGCGTCACATTGATGATCCCCTCACCCCATGAGAAGGGCACCCTCACCTGCCCTGCACCTACACCCATGTGCTCAAAGGTGGCTACAAGTCTTAACTGGCCATCCCATTGGTTAATTTTTGCTGTTCTGAGTTCTGGGCTCTTTGGCCTTTTCAGCATGCCTAACCAGCTTGAAAGGATATTACAGCATGTCTGCACCATGCGTCTTTACCACACGCCCTCCAGGAACAAATGCGGGCAGTCTCCTTAATTATACACTAGGTCTGGCTGAGTGTACTTCAGCCAGTAACAAGCTGAAGGTGTCTCTTGGGGTCATTTCTGCAACCATGAATTGGGGATCCTGTCTCCTGTGATGTTTTTAGGCCTCTGATTATAGCCCGCTTGCGTTTATGTTATTCATCACTGGAAACCAATAGCTCTTGGGGATGAATGTGACCCTTTTTGAACTCAACCCAGGGTGGAGTTGAGGGGAGGCCAGGTAGTCCCTCAGACCTCTCATCTCTGCCCTCAGGCCTGGTGGAGCCAGTGAATGTGGTGGACAATGGGGACGGCACACACACAGTAACCTACACCCCATCCCAGGAAGGGCCTTACATGGTCTCCGTTAAATATGCCGATGAAGAGATCCCTCGTAGGTAAGTTCCGGACACTGAGGGAAGGGGTCCAAACCAGTCTCAAACCCACTCCTCTGCAGGGCTCACCAGCATTGCTCTGGCGGCCACTCATCCACCTGATCGGCAGCTCTGCTCGAGAACAGCGCGCTCTGCGCAGGTGTCCAAACACCCTGGCCTCGCTGTCCGCATCTCCTGCCCTCTTGCCCCTCACCCCCCTTGTTCATTTCTGCCGTTATTAGCTTAAAGACAAGCTGAAATTAAGGAGTGGGGAATTTTTGAAAAAATACAAATAATGCATTAGTTTATCAAAGTCTTCTTTCTGCTGACCCTGCAAGTAATTTTCTGATTAAGGTAAAGATTTTTACTTCTTCACTTGAGGGTTTGGTTGACAATGACATGCCCATAAGGGCTTGGATAGAAAACTCGTTCTTCGTTTATATTAATACAAAAAATATTGCATAAACTCTTCACCTCTGAGAACAGCCTTTAAGGTTTTTTTTTTTAGTTGTACTTAAAATTAAAAAGTGTTACCCATACCCCAATATACATAGTTTACATAAAGATATATATAGTTCTAGCTATATAGAAATATGATTTATAAATTATATTTATGTATTACTTTACTAATAGCATTTCATTAAAGCATATTAAAAATAGTAAGAGGATGAGGTAAAATATTAAAACTGAAATTTCAAAATTCTCTTTTTATTTTGGTGACTACTGTTTTAGCCTAAGACAAGTAGGTTAAATGTGTTTAACCCCATGTTCCCAAAATGATTTTGGAGTTCATTTACACCCCTGGCATGGAGTCAGGGAGAGCTAGTCTGGGCATGATGGCTACTACCTCATAATTGTACATTTCTGCTGGACATAAGATGTTGGCTAAACTCGCTATTTTGTCTGTTGTAGGAATCCTCTTTGCTATCCCAGTTTCTTTGTGTAACAGAGGTCGGATTTAACAGGGTTGATGTGTATCTATACTCACCAGGGGTGTGTGTGTGTCTGTCAAGTCCCTTTAAGGTCAAGGTCCTGCCCACATACGATGCCAGCAAAGTGACCGCCAGTGGCCCTGGCCTCAGTTCCTATGGTGTGCCTGCCAGTCTTCCTGTGGAGTTTGCCATCGATGCCAGAGATGCTGGGGAAGGCCTGCTCGCTGTTCAGATAACGGTATCTTTTAGTTATTTTCTGGAGTCAGACTTCATTAATAAAACCTAATTTTCTGGCCAGGGGTAAGAACAAGGATTTTTTAATAACCAGTTTCTGACCTGGTTGACAGATTTTCCCACCAGAGCCTCAGTAATTATGCAAGAGAACATGCACGCTAGTCTGAGACGCCTGAGGGTACAGCTCTAAGCACTGCGTTTTGGTGAATTGCGTGTTTTCTCTCTATTACATCTGTTTCTGTGTTTTTATGTGTCTTAAACGACTCATTGGGTTAGTTAGGACTAAGTTCTGCTGCATATCACAGCAAACCCCAAAATAAGAGTGGCTCAAACACATGGAATTACTTTCTTATTAAAGAAGCCCAGGGGCAAGGCACCAGGCGCCGTGTGGTTCATCGGCGAAGCAGGCTCCGTCTCTCTGCCCCTCTGTCCTTAAGGTCTCCTGGTGGACCACAAGGCTGCTGGTGCCCTGGCCATCTGATCCTCATGGCAGGCCAACAGGAGGAAGAGAGGCAGATGGGAAAAGCAGGGCCTTCCAACTCGATCAGCTCCCTTAAACGGCCCTATCATAAGTCCCTCGCGAGACTTCCACTCCCTTCTCAATTGCCAGAAATTTGTCACAAGTCACATGGCCTTCCCTAGTGGCCAAGGATGCTAGGAGGCAGAGTTGCATGAAGTGCACCTAGCTAAGAGTTAGGGTCCTGTTACTGAAGAGGGGAGGGAGCGTGAGTGTGGTCGCGTGTGAGCTGGAGCCTCTGCCCCCTTGCCTCCCTGCATATCAGTGGATTTGGGGCTAAAACGCTATTTCTTCACTTGACAAAAAAAGTATTAAAATTTGATTGTGTCCATCGTCTTGTTAAAGGGATCTTCCACCTTTTGTCCCTAGCAAATAACCAAATTGTATCATGCCAGTAATTCTGTCCCCTCCCACTGGAGGCACTAATTAATGAGGAAATGTGAGTGTTTTCAATGACTTGTTTCTACATCTTGATGACAACATCTTAAATAGCATTTCTCTGTGATCCACAGGACCAAGAGGGAAAGCCCAAAAGAGCCATTGTCCAGGACAATAAAGATGGCACATACGCTGTCACCTACATCCCTGACAAGACTGGACGCTATATGATTGGGGTTACCTACGGCGGGGATGACATCCCGTTCTCTCCCTACCGTATCCGGGCCACACAGACGGGCGATGCCAGCAAGTGCCTGGCCACGGGTGAGTGCGGGCCCAGGTCCGGAGTGTGGGCCCTGGAGTCCGAAAGCTGGGATCCAGCCCTTCTCTTCCACTTAATAGCTGTGTGATCAGGGCAGGATGCTCAACCACTCTGAGCTTCCATCAGATTTAGAGTGAAGATCTTTTTGAGAACATTTCAATTCAAGAACATCTTAGAATCGGAGACTATTTCATAGGATTATTGCAAAGATTAGATGAGGTCAGGCAGGAAAAACGCTTAGCCCAGTGCCAGGCACGTAGAAACTATTATTATTGTGTCACTTCGAAGTGGGTGCATTTGTCAAGATATCAACTGTGGTGGCTGCTCCCATAAAAAGCAGCAAATTGATACCTTTCGCAAGTAGATAGCTTTGTATTCAAGGTTTATTGAAGATCACTATAGGCCACCAGGAGAGAAACACATTCAAGGATCTAGGTTTTCTCCTCAACACTTGAGACTTATGTCTAAGTCTCAGGATTCCCCAGGCATATTTGAGCATCACAGTCCCTTCTGTGTGTTACAGATGACTGTTTGAAAACCATGGGCCCTTCCACTCTGATGCTGCATCACGTATATTTTAAAACATGAATCCTCATCTCTGAAATGAAACATTTGCTTCTCTTTAAGTAGAATTAAACATAGGTCCACACAGGCCGTATTCCACTTTCCTCATATCTTGTTTTGAATGGAGAAAACCCGGCTTTCAGGGCAAGCCTGTAAGGGGCTCACCAACAGCAAAACTTGAGAAATTTTAAAACACTTGCCCATCTGCCACCTGCCAAGTCTGTGCTGTGCCAGACTCAGCTGAAGTGTCTTTGCTACCCTGAGGGCATGTTCACACTGGGCGGTGGCTTCCTCCTTAGCCCTTTTCCCTTCCTCTGCTCAGGCAGAGTCCTGCTCAGCCTGGGGGCTCCTACAGGCCTGTCATTTCAGGGCTCCCACAGTCCGCTCCAGTCTCCCCTCTACTCACGTCTGAGCAACGTGTTCTTATTCCTTTTGCTTCTTCATGCTTTGCTTTTTTTTTTGGCCAAGGTGCTTTTAATTTACACTTTTCTACATTCTCTGATATTGTGTGGATCCTGTGTAAAGGAATCCACGGAGAGAGTGGGCAGAGGAGGGGAGAGACTGGTTATTATTTGGAGACACAGGTTGAAAGTCTCCCCTAGAGAGATGCCACCGCCCTCCAGAATCCAACCATTGCCCTTTTTCTCAGGAAGTCCTGTTGAGGGGGCCACCCTGCAATATATCTCAGAGCTTTTACAGGACACCTCTCTGAAGAACAATTGTTTGCTCACCTTTGTGTGTACCTGGCACTTAAGAAAATGCCTACTCTGTGTTTGATGAAGAAAGTTGACTTTCATCCCCATACTCTTGAATGCTGGCAAACCAGATCCAGTGTTTGGCTGACACTCAGAGCCCGAGATACTCCTTATTTCATAAGCGACGGGTAGAATGCGCCCTTGAGCAGTACCTTCCCAGGTGATCTCTGGGACATCGCTGTAGGTGGCGGCCGTTGGTAGAGACAACACACAAGTGTGTGGTTTGTTTTTAGGTCTCCAGAGTAACTGCCCACAGCTGAAGCTTCCATTCTCTTCTCCTGAACTTTCCTCCAGGTCCTGGAATTGCCTCCACTGTGAAAACCGGCGAGGAGGTGGGATTTGTGGTTGACGCCAAGACTGCTGGGAAGGGGAAGGTGACCTGCACGGTTCTGACCCCAGATGGTACTGAGGCTGAGGCTGATGTCATCGAAAATGAGGATGGCACCTATGACATTTTCTACACGGCTGCCAAGCCGGGCACCTATGTAATCTACGTGCGCTTTGGCGGTGTCGACATCCCCAACAGCCCCTTCACGGTCATGGTAAGGGAACCCCTGCTCCAGAGCGTGCCGCTGTTGGCAGCGGCAGTAACAGCTGTCCCTTGTTAAACCCTGGCGAGGTCATCCTCCTCCACTTTTCTTTTTCTCTTTAAAGTTTTTTTTCTTAAGCAGTCACAACCTTTTTAGGGTCTTAGAGGACACGTGAGAATTCCAGAGACCCTTCGACTCTAAGAAGTTACTGGCTGCCAAAGTATCCATCTTGCTAAGGCTCTTAGGCAGGGTCCTGGCCTAAGCACAGTTAAGAAAGATACATTTTGACAAGAAATGGTGTAACTAAAACATTACAGTTTTTTATTCTGCTGTTCTTCCTCCTTCTTGCTCCCCTATCTCCATGGTCTGGAGAAGAGAGCTTTGTCTGAAGACTTGGCTCTGGTATCTCAGGACTCAAAGTACCTCCAGTTGTGCTTTGAGAAGACTCAGACTTTGCCTGTGACGGGAAGCTAGGAACATCTGGGGAGGGGGGTGAGTAACCATTATACACACCTCTGGGCCAAAGAATGACTCAGCTCTTGAATTTTCAGTCGGAGTGACTTTTAGATCTTTCTCTGATTATTAATGTCCTTCAACCAGGAGAGGAGTTAGAACTTTAGAAGCATTCCCTCATTTAACTCTCAAAACAAACATTGTTGGCTCTTTTACAAATGAGGTATAGTAGGAGGGATCAGACTGAAGTCCACTGAGCCCAAAGTGTCCACTCTGGACAGCTGCCACGCACCGTGCGGCCCCCTCACCCAAGTGTCCTGTGATGCCGTGGGCAGCAGCCACAGTGGCTACAAAGTTCGTAAGCCTCACCGACCTGGCCCCATGCACAGCCTTCAAAGCCCCTTCTAAGGGTCACACTTCATGCAGCAACGGAGAAGAGCGTGAAGACTCCTTTTCAAACAGAAGCCCACGTCCGTCTTCCGAACAGTCTGTAATCTGTTGTAGCTTTTCTTCCCTTTCCATAGACGTTTTTTATCTGTAAATGTGCCGGAGGTCTGGGGGCTCTTATGTCTCGGGGATGTAAACACTTGTCAACTTTTGATGCTGCTCATTTGGGAATGGTTTTCTCTTCAGGGCTGAAAGAAATGCAACTAGAAAGTCAGTGTCCTTATCTCCAGAGAAGGGTCCCAGCTGTAGTTTTAAGGATCTGTGTTTAGCCCTTAGTAGGTTTTATCTGGTTGGTTAGCATGGGGCAGGATGGAAGAGCAGCTTCTGGGCCAAGGTCGCAGCCCTGCTGGTGCGGTGAGCTAGAAATAACGGACCACATTCGGAGTGTCTGAGTGAGAAAATCAGTGTGAAAATGTCAAGGATCATTTTGGCAGATAAATAAGAGACCTGAATTGGGGGCCACCAAACTCATTAGGAATAAATGTCCCCTTGACCCTGGAGTGCCCAAAGGATACTTTGTATAGACACGCTGTCCCGTGACCACTGCTGACGGCAGAAAGGGAGCATTACCCACAACACCAGGTTTGGGCCTTTATTCTCCCATTCTGAGCTTTCGCCAGCCTTACTTAGATGGACTGACTTTCTGTTCATTGGATTCTTATGGGTAGATTCTCTGCCTCTCTCTACAGTCTGGTGGCCAAAAGAACACAAACACCCAGTACCGCCTTTGCAGCAGATGTCTCAAGGAGACATGGCAGGCTAGTTCAATTAAATGTATCATGCAGAAGACATGCTCAGGAAGGCACGGGTCTTGCAGTTTATCCGCTTATCACTGTGGAGAAGTCTTGGATCAAAGGCCATCGCATAGCCATTGAAAAATCTTCCTCCCAGGCCATGCATCTCTGAGTAGCCCCAGTCTGAGGGGGCCCTAGAAGGGGGGAATAGGGCTGTTCCAAATGCTGAAGCTCCCAAAGCTGCCTTTGTAAGTAAAGCCCCTTTCTGCAGATGACGAAGTACATGAAAGAAGTAAACGTGGGCACGTCGGCCTTCCTCCGGAGGGGAGGCCTTCCGATTCCGGTTTGTTACGGTAGAAGAGGGAACCCCTCCCTCATCAGGCCAGTTGGATCAGGAACATGAAGTCTGTGACTTTAAAAAAATGAATTTATAAAGACTTTTAGAGCATTAAGTACTGTAGACACTTAGCAAGTAACAAGAGACCGCTTGCCCAGTTGCATGCTGCAGAGGTGACTAGCGGTAGCTTCTCCCTGCTTGCACTAGCAAACGCCTGGGCCACACCTTGCACATTGCTCTGCGACCTGCTTGCTTCCCTCACTGTGCCGTAGATACCTTTCCATATTAATTCAGAGGACTTGGCCGCTTCTTCAGACTATCCGCACAGCATTTCACTGTACAGACTTACGTAACTTATTTAGCCAGCTCCTTCACAGATGGACATTTAGGTCGCTTCAGGTTCTCATGACCACAAACAGCTCCTGTAAAACCCCTTGCATGCATCACTTCCCTATGAACTTCCCTGCCAGCATTTCTATAGACCTGCTTCCTAGGAGTGGAGTCGTGGGTTCAAAGGGCATGTGGATTTGACATCTGAAGAAAGGATGCCAACTCGCTCTCACAAGGGTAGGAAGAAGGTAGGCTCCCGCTAGAGCAGCTAGAGCAGGTGGCTCCCTGCTCTGCAACTCCAGGCAGATGGGAGGAAGCAGCCTGCAGTTTGTCGAATCTACTGAGTAGCAGTGTCCCTGCAATGTAATTCCCTACTAATCTCCATTTGCCACCGACCAGGCCACCGATGGGGAAGTCACAGCCGAGGAGGAGGCTCCGGTAAATGCATGTCCCCCTGGATTCAGGCCCTGGGTACAATTTTGGTTTTGTTTTGTTTTTTTGTGTTTCTGTGTTTACTCAGCCTTCATTTCAGAAAAGCTACAGTCTGCTTCTGGGGATTGCTTAAGCCCTCCGGGTGTCCTCGTCATTGGTTTCTCCCCCACCGATCAGTCCGTCACAGTGATCCCTGCTTTCTCTGTAATGGGGCCCGCCCATGTCATCGTCTGCACTCCACAAATTGCCGGCCGTCATGTCTGTGATCACGCTGGGTGCCATTTGTCTCTGTGTTTAAAGGGAAGGATGGACAGCTGTCTTCAGCCCTCCTGCTGACTCTAAAGGCCGCCACTTGCACATTTGGTTTCTATTCAGAGGGAAAGCCACCTGCTGCTACTTTCTGCCACTTAAAACACACCTTCTTTTCCAGGCCACAAGCAACTAAACCTTTCCAGGTGGAGCCTCTTGGGACTCACAGACATTTCTGTCTCTCACTTTTTTACTTGCCCGCGGGCACTGCTGGGAATTTTACAAGCAGGTTGCCTGGTGGTGTGTTAGCAATCGGTCAGCATGACTTCTCCACTCCCTCAGGCTCTGCTCTAGCCCCAGGGTCAGTTAGACAAGGCCCAGACAACACGGGCAGCCACACCCTTAAATCCTGGGTGCACTGGCTTGCAAAATTCCCAGTTGCTCTGCTCCCTGTAGCTTCACTAGTCCACACTGTTGTCCACTTTACCCAGTGACCGCTGCTTCCTGTTTTTAGGTCACTGAAGAGGCGTACGTCCCAGTGAGTGACATGAATGGCCTGGGGTTTAAACCTTTTGACTTGGTCATTCCGTTTGCAGTGAGGAAAGGAGAAATCACCGGTAAGCACTGTCATGAAAGCTGTCTCATTCTCGCTCGCTCTCACTAGCTCTCCAGAATGGTACCCAGGTGGTGGTTCCGCCTGTCCCCCAGACCTGCGTTCCTGATCCCAGACTCCCTGCTTCTTGCTCCAGCAGGGTCAGTCCCTGAGCCCTGAGATTGCAGAATCTTCTGTGTATCTTTGTGTGCCTCTGAAGAGGTGGTTCATTTATCATTTGTATTACATGCTGGAGGAAGCTGGGGATTCTCTCCAGGTTAGGAACAACTGTGTTTAGCCCTGGCTGGTGTGGCTCAGTGGATTGAGTGTGGTCCTGTGAAGCAAAGGGTCACTGGTTCGATTCCCACTCAGGGCACATGCCTGGGTTGCAGGCCAGGTCTCCAGTAGGCAAGGCTCATGCAAGAAGCAGCCACACGTTGATGTTTCTTTCCCTCTCTTTCTCTCTCCCTTCCCCTGTCTCTAAAAATAAATAAATAAATAATTTTTTCTTTTCTTTTTTTTTTTTTTTAAAGAACTACTGTGTTTAGATACCTCTCACCTCTCAGGTTCCTGTTCCCCTGTTTTTCCTGCCTTGTCTTAGTCTTCCACTTTTCCAGATATGACAGGGACACTGAGGTCCATTGTACAAGCGTTACTTTCTCTGCCTGCCTCCTTTTAATGCCTGCTTCTCTTTGAGTTTATGCTCTACTAATCCCCTTGTAGTTTCTCAAGTCCTGCTTGAGGTTCTAATATGTCTTTACAAAGTAGGAAACCCTTTGCTTAGGAGTTAGCTGCTGTGTTTTGTGGGGGGAAAGAGGGACAAAATAAAGGCAAATGCATGTCTGTCCTCCTGTTCCGCGACTTGGATGTTTCAGACAGCAGTGAGTGTCTTGGGCATGAAAACCTTCATTTGGAAGGTCACCTGTGCCTTTGTGCTCAGCCACTCTGGGGTAAGCCGCTGGTTGGCTCAGTGCCCTGTCTCCCTGTGCTCCAATAGGAGAGGTCCACATGCCTTCTGGGAAGACGGCTACACCTGAGATTGTGGACAACAAGGACGGCACGGTCACCGTCAGATACGCCCCCACCGAGGTCGGGCTCCATGAGATGCACATCAAATACATGGGCAGCCACATCCCCGGTGAGTTGGGCTCAGCGCACGCCCCGCAGAGCTCCAAGACTCAGGAGCCTGAACTTCTGGGAGGTTTGCAGACGTACAGCCGGCTGCTGTGTGGGAAGCAGTCCCCAGTGGCAGGTTGGGGAATGCAGTGTTGACGGCCCTGTGAAACCAAACAGCCTGTGACCCTGGCAGATCCAGCTAGTTTCCAGAAGGGATGATGCATCTAAGTATCCTGGGTCACAGTGCAGGCCCTTAGGTCTGTGCTTGTTTGTCTTTGTCACTATGCCGACTCGGGCCAAAGGCGAGCGAGGAGAAAAATGGAGGGACTTTCCAGCCTGGCCCGCAGAGCCCTCCGAGGCGTGGGGGGCAGGGGCCGGGGCGGGAGCAGCGCTCATGAGAAGAGGACACGCTGCCTCGCTGTCACGCTGCTTTGGACAAGCAAAGCCAGCTCGAGTTTCATGTCCACCACCGACACTGTGCTACTCTTGTTCTTTTTTAAAAAGTGTTTAAATACTCCTCCATTTTTTAGTTTAATATTTTGAGTCGGCAGCATACACGTAGTTTAAAAAATGATGTGGAGAGGGTTTCCTTCCCGCTCATAGCCCCGCCCCCGTCTGCCCTCTCTGCAAACCTGGCTGTTGGATTTCAGAATATTTTTAAGACTACAAGCAAAGAGTATAGATTTCTATCCCTTCCCTTTGTTTACCCAGACAGCAGCATACTCCACACATCCTTCTGTCCTTGTCCTTTTATCGGGTGGTATCTGCAGGAGGGCTTCACACATCTGAATAATAGAGCATCTTCTGAGTGTCTTACCATCGAGTGAACGGTGACACACTCAACCATTGCCCCTGTCAAGGGACATTAGCTTCTTCCTCACCTTTTACTGCAGTGAATAGCCTTTCACATTCAGCACGTCACACTTGCAAAGCCGTGTCTGAGATTTTGTCCCCAGGGGAGGAGTTTCTGGGCATCTGTCATTTTGCCAGAACTTGCCAAATTGCCTTGAGTTGCGGCCCTTCTCCCACTCACCAGCTTTAGGAGAACACCTACTTTTCTGCAAATTTGCCAGTGGATTATGCTATCAGGTTTTTGGATCTTTGCCAAATTGATAGTTGAAAAACAGTATCTCAGTGTTGCTTTATTTGTATTTCTCGTTTGAATGAGATTGAGCAACTCTATATGTTTAAGTACCACTTGTGTTTCTTTTTCTGTTAGCTGAACGTTTGTATCCATGGCCTGGTTTTTCTGTTTGGTTATTGGCCTCTGTCATAGCACTTTCTGAGAGCAATTTAAATACTGGAGAGATTAGCCCTTTGTGATAGGAGTTGCAAATATTTCTTTCAGTTTGAGTTTGCTTGTTGGATGTTTGCTTTAGTTTATGTGTGTATGGGTGCATAATATTTGTTTAAAGCAAAAATGTATTATCTGCTTCTGCTATTTAAATATTCTAAAGATGCAGATGTAGAGAAAGTGAAAAAATGTCTTTCTCCCATTTCCCTCCTACTTCCCCTGCTGGTCTGTGTACAGATGTCTCGCTCTGTACCTATAAACACGCATATAATTTTGTTCTGTTTTGTTTTTAAATGAATGGGACAATGGTATTAATATTGTATAACAATTTGCCTTTTTCTCTTTTTTGTGAAACACATTGTGGATAATCTCTCAAGTTAGTGCAGACAGACTCCCTGATTTTTTTAATGTCCCGAGAGCAGAATGCCGTTTATTTAACCAGCCCCCTGCTGTGGGGCACTGGGGGTCTTTTCCTCATTTGCACCTGACCACTGCAGAAGTGGAAGTACTTGCATGGTGGGAGTGGGTAGGGCAGCCCCCAGTGCGATAAATTTCCACAGTGCAGGGTGGGCTCATATAGGGCCTTAACATTTTGAAGGGCAGAGGCAATGGCCTTACCAAAAGACCTTCCAACTGGGTCCCTCTTGTAGTAGGCCATTCCTTCACAAGGTCAGCTGTTTCCTCCTAACTAGTCAAGTCGAGCTGGTCTCCCCTGCTTTAGCCCCCCTTGAGTCTGGAACAGCTTCAGGATTGTTCTTCTTGTGTGACTTTGAAGAAATGACAGTGAGTAGACCCCTTTGGGGGTCCTAGGATGGTGAGCTCCACCAGGTGCTCAGTCTGTGTCTGTCCTCTGCGTTGGAGATGCCACACCTGCCTGATGTTGAAGGAATGGCAAGACACTGGCTGTCCCAGGTATGCATTCCCCCCGACTGAGTCCCAGTTCTGTTTTTGTTCTTTGCAAACCCAGAGAGCCCACTCCAGTTCTACGTGAACTACCCCAACAGTGGGAGCGTTTCTGCTTACGGCCCAGGCCTGGTGTATGGCGTGGCCAACAAAACTGCCACCTTCACCATCGTCACCGAGGACGCAGGAGAAGGTACCGTGCCATTTATGTGGTTGTATACTTTCCGCTTCCCATTTGGGGAGTTAAGGGAACACGATTCCAGGGTAGCTGGTAAAAATCAGACTGTCAGATGGTAGTATTTGTCTTACATTTTGTTTCATGTAAACCTCTCTGTACAGCCGCTCTGTCTTTTACCCAAAACAGGAATTTCTAAAGTTCCTTGGATTCTGATTGAAATCAGAATTATGCTGTGAAATGGTTTATGTGACTTGCCTGAAATTTAAGTGTTTTGGTTGAGGACACTTTGTTTTTGTTCTTTTTGCACACATGCGTGTATCCACAGGACCACATGGGTTATTTAGCGGCCCGTTCTAGATGAAGCCTGTGTGCATGCCGATTGTCTTTGTAAAGATTTTAAAAATTTGTTATTCTAATGGGATTTCCACAGTGGCCTCCACGGCCTGACCAACAGTGATGGTGTGTGACACCCTTCCGTGTGTGTGGTTGACGCACACAGGTCCATCCCCTTTCTTGTCCAACAGTAGCGAGCCCGTCAGGGTTGCGTGTGATGAAGAAGTCAGACAGCGGAGTGTTGTGCTGTGCGTGGCTGGCCTCCACCACTTGCCTGCAGCTCACGTGGCCTGTGCTCACGTGGCCTGTGCTGGTCTGATGTTCCCGGCCTCAGGGCTGCCCTGGTTGAGTTGTTGTCCCTGTGGAAATAAGGAAACACTCTCCCTGATGGCCCCCCTCCCTGCTCCCATTTCAGGTGGGCTGGACTTGGCTATTGAGGGGCCCTCAAAGGCTGAAATCAGCTGCATTGACAACAAAGATGGGACATGCACAGTGACCTACCTACCCACCCTGCCAGGCGACTACAGCATTCTGGTCAAGTACAACGACAAGCACATCCCTGGCAGCCCCTTCACAGCCAAGATCACAGGTAGGGTTGCCTGGCTAGCTGGGGGCCCCCTGGTGGGAGGTATGGCTGCCCCGACAGCCTCTCTTCAATCAGACCAGGGGCTGCAGGCCAGGGGTCCAAGTGTAGGTGTCACAGAGACTCACTGGGGGGATTTGGGGGTGCAAGGCAACTTTGCACTGTCCAGTTCCTGCCTTAGCTGGTCATCCTGGGAAAAGCACTCACACCAGTTGGATGGCCATTATTCTGTTCCAGTTTAACTGCAGCATGCAAAGAGCAGGCTCCCGGTTAGAGACATTCAAATAATACTTACTGTACAAATCCATGATGCCCTGGCTGGTGTGGCTAAGTGGATTGATTGCCAGCCTGTGAACCAAAGGATCGCCAGTTAGATTCCCAGTCAGGGCTCACGCCTGGGCTGAGGGTCAGGTCCCCAGTGGGGGACGTGCGAGAGGCAACCACACATTAATGTTTCTCTCCCTCTCTTTCTCCCTCCCTTCCCTTCCCTCTAAAAATAAATAAATAAAATCTTTAAACAAAAATCCTTGAGCTCAAAGATGCCCTTCAGCATCACTGTCAGATAGCTTTTCTCTCCCATTTTACAGATGGGAAAACTGAGGCTTAGAGAGCTAGTGGCTTAGCCAAGTTTACATGTGGGTATTCAGGATTCATATTGAGGTTATCTGATTCAAAGCCCTTCTGCTAACCTCTGGTGCACTCGCTGTGATAAGCTGCTGCTCCAGTATGTCATAGAGAAGGAACACGAGATGAAGTTCTTGGCCCTGAGTGCTTAGACCCGCCTGCAAAGCAGCCAGTAGTCTGTGTGGACCATGATGAGTGTTTACCTGCGAAATGCCCAAGGGGATGGCGGCGGGCAGGTGCCTTCACCGGCAAAGACTCCTTTAAAAAGTGGTCCATGAATTCTCAAGGCTGCAGTTCCTGCCAGCAACTAGTCTTCCCCTTCACTGGGCATAAGTAGAAGTCGTGCATTGTTGGTTAGGTCCACGAGGCGTGGTTTTTTCCCACTTAACTTTTGGTAGTTAATTCTGCCTGTTCGTCTGTAAGCGGCATGTGGGGTGAAGGCTCTGGGGAGCTTGGGTGACCACGTGTGACGGGAGCTGTGTTTGGGGGGTGTTTCCCAGATGACAGCAGACGGTGCTCTCAGGTGAAGTTGGGCTCTGCCGCCGACTTCCTGCTCGACATCAGCGAGACGGACCTCAGCACCCTGACTGCCAGCATCAAGGCCCCGTCCGGCCGCGACGAGCCCTGTCTCCTGAAGAGGCTGCCCAACAATCACATCGGTGAGCCCAGGCTGCCTTCCTGGGTGGAACTGGGACATTTTGGGCTGGAGACGGGGATTCCTCCAGTCCTTTCTTGGGAAATAGGTAACACCTTGGAATGTGATGTGAGAAACCTGCTGGGTCACATGTGTACATTTCCGTGTTGCGGGATTGACCACCCGCATGGACACTCTGGGGTGGCTAGAAAGCCAAGGAGTCATATTTCCATTCCTGCAAGTGTGCCTCCCTCCCAATTCCTCTCCTTCATTCTCCCCCCGCCCCCCACAACCCCACTGAAAACCCCGATGTGTGCCCCGGTCCAGGCATCTCCTTCATCCCCCGGGAGGTGGGCGAACACCTGGTCAGCATCAAGAAGAATGGCAACCACGTGGCCAACAGCCCCGTGTCCATCATGGTGGTCCAGTCCGAGATCGGTGATGCCCGCAGAGCCAAAGTCTACGGCCGAGGCCTGTCAGAAGGCAGGACTTTCGAGATGTCTGAGTTCATCGTGGACACGAGGGATGCAGGTCTGTAGGGGTGGTGCCAGGGGCAAGGTCCAGTGCGTGAGGGAACGGCCTGCTTCATGTTTTTATCCTACCAACTCTCTTTTGTCTCTAAGCATCCTTCAAGCTGTCTGTCCGTATGCATGCGTTATCATTTAAGCCCCGTGACCACTGGTAAAGTCGGCGTTGTCTTCGTTTGCTCAGTGAGGAACCTGAGGCTCCCAGGGGTGCACAGCCCCTGCTTCTGGCATTTGACCCCAGAGCCACTACAAGTCACAGATCTCTCTCCCCCATTACCTCCTGTCCCACCGTCAGCTTCCCGGGTCTCCTGGGCTCATCCCAAGCAAAGGATGTTGGGCCAGCTGGCCAAGACCTTGTTCTGCTCACAGTGCTTTTGTGGAAATGAGGAATCTCTTCCTGTTTCCTCTTTGAGATGGTTTGAATTAGTCTGGGCCTCTCCGACCTACACCACAGCCAGTGTCTCCATCTTCTGCCTTCTTGAGTGACTGGTGTGTTGGTGACTTCTAGACAAAGCCACAGTCCAAGCAGAAGGGGCTGGAGAGTTTCTGGTCCCAATGGGCTGATGCTCTATGTTGATTCCTCATGTTGTTAAACCTGCAGATCTGCGGTCTTAGTGGTTCCCTGGCTAGACATGTGAAGCAGCTTAAAAATTCAAATTTTCAAACCCGTGGCTGGCAGTGGACTCGCGAGGCAGTGCATGCCGTTCTGGGAGGCGTGTGGGCAGAGTGTTTCCCCAGTGGGTTCTGCAGGACAGGTGCCCCGTGGGGAACCCTCGAGAAAAGGGTTCTGTGGTCAAAGCCTTGTTGAGCAGGTTATTTCCTACAGGATTTCTCAGAGCCTTTAACCTGCTCCTCTGCCCGAGGCTCTCCATCAGGGATCACATTGGCTTTCTTTTTGATCACTGGAAATAGCAGTGTAAATTTCCAGGGTCAAATGTCCTTTCTGCATGCACCAAGCTTCCCCTTTCAAATGAGCTGCTGTCAAAACAGCCCCCGGCTACTGTGTTGCAGGTTATGGTGGCATATCCCTGGCGGTGGAAGGCCCCAGCAAAGTAGACATCCAGACGGAGGACCTGGAAGATGGTACCTGCAAGGTCTCCTACTTCCCCACCGTGCCTGGGGTTTACATCGTCTCCACCAAATTCGCTGATGAGCATGTGCCTGGTACATGTGGTCCCCTCTGCCCTCTCTGGCTGCTGCTTGGGTTTGCTGCCTCAGGCTCTGGGCTGCTCACATGGGCCTTCTTGGTTCTTTACAGGGAGCCCATTTACTGTGAAGATCAGTGGGGAGGGGAGAGTCAAGGAGAGCATCACCCGCACCAGCCGGGCCCCATCTGTGGCTACTGTTGGAAGCATTTGTGACCTAAACCTGAAAATCCCAGGTGAGCACAGGGGCTCGTGGGTCAGTTCAGTGGGTGCCATTGGAAACCAAGTCCAGGCATAGCCTAGGACGTCTGTGCAAGTCCACCATGAGTGACTTATTTTATTTTTTTTAATTTCAATTACTTAATTAATAACATTTTAATACTTATGTTCACAGAGGCTCATTTAGGAAAAATAAACTGTTTACCTGCTACCTTTGTTTTCCCAAATGAAAATAGCTTTATTCTATCACATGAGGAGAATAAATAAGCTTTTAGATGTTGATTTAGTATTTGTCAAACAGAACGATCTCAGTGAGAGAGCCGGCCCCGCTGAGGCCGGTGTCTGGGAGTGTTCCGGCGATGTCAGCCCACCAGCAGCCTTCGGCTTTCCATGCATCTCATTCCTTCCTAAACTTAGCCCGAGGGCTGTGCTGCAGGGCTGGTGGGTGGGCACCTCTAGCCCTTTCGCCATAAATTGTTCCCCGTGGGGCCAAGTTCATCAGTAACCACCACGGTCTTTCCAAGATGTGGCCCAGGTTCTTTCTGTGCAGAGTCCCCACAAAGAGAGGGTGTTATGTGAGGGAAGGTTTCGAGGTTCCTCTGCCCAGAAACTTGCGTGTGCTCTGCAGTTAGTTGCCACAATGCTGAGGAAAATCTAAACTTCAGAGGACGCTCGTGTTCTGGTCTGGGGAAGGGGCTCTTTCCCTACACTGGGTTTCCCGTCTCACCTAATAGGTCGCGTATCTATTTGCTCCGCCCACTGAGCAATATCTGATGGACACGTTGGTCATGGTGAATGTGGTGGAAGCCTCATTACTGTGGTGTCCAGAAAGAATCACTTAAGAAGAATTGTATGGATTATAACCATAAAAAGTTTCTTTTTAACGAGTACAGAGGATTGCATTTCATGTCTGGATGCAGGACATTTCATTCAGTTTTTTCCCATTTCACATGCACTCACTTCTGTCCCTCATCTCCTATAATCAGTGCTCTGTGACAACGGCCACGGTTGCCCAGGCTGTCATCACAGCACAGTGGGACTGCCAGGCACTGAGTTCCGGAGGCTGCTCTGCCTCGTCAGCCCGCCCCCCAGGATGTGAATCGATGCCGCTTCAACAGCCCTGGGCACTGCTTTCACTCTCGCTCCGATCAGTCTGATGGAAAATGTGTTTTCAATTTCATTTCTCTGGTCACTAGTGACAGGGAATGTGGTCATTTGCTTTACGCTTCTCATTTTGCAAATGATCTGCTCTGTCCCCTTTGCCTCTTTGTGTCTTATCTTTGTGGGATGGGGACAGTGACCCTTTCTCTTTAGTCTTTTCTGGCTCTTGACTCCTTTTTACCCTTTGCAGTTACTTGGTACCCGATGACTCGGTGAGACTCACTTTTCCCCTCATTACCTAAATGACTGTGTCATCAGTTAGAATGGAGGACAGCTCACCAGCTTCCGATGTCCTTGGACCCAGGCTGCCATGTGGAGTGACCCTGTCCTCAACCTCCCTTCCTTCCTCTGTCCTCAGGGCTCAAAGTCATGCGCTGCTCAGCCCAGACCCTGTAGGCTGGAGGGTGTAGTTTCACGTGGCTCTAGGTGATGGCATTACTCGGTCACACAGCACGTGGCCTGCCTGTCTGTACCACGTTGGTGCAAGCACAGTCCTCAGCATGGCATGAGCACTCAGATGGAGCAGATGTGGTCGGCTTCCGGTGTGGGTGACCCAGAGCATCACTTTTCTGAGAGCGTGGCCTCTGGTCTTCGGTTTGCTCAAAGCTTTGCTCACGCATGGTTTCCCCTTTGCTGTTGGGACTGACGTGTGTTCACCTTTTTCTCTAAATGCATTATGTCTTGTTACCTAAAAGAAGTGCCAAGGCTTCTTGACGGTAAGGGACGGTAGCTCTTAGGTTTTCTGCCTTTACCTGCCTATGGAAAAGAGCTCCTGTATGCATGATGATGGCCACATGTCACCTTTGGCTAAGAAATGTCTGAGCGACCATAGTTTTTATATTTATGTGCTAACTATCAGCTCAGGCTCTGGTTTGACACTGATGGGAAGAATTAACTCCGCTCCAACCAGGAAGGCTGTAAAAGTACCCCGTGGAGCAAGAAGGGTCCGTGCCCCTAGAGAATGGCCTTTGCACTGGTGGCTGGACGGGCCTGGCTCTCTCCATGCTGGCCACAGCCGCCCAGGGGTTTGAGGGAGACAGGAGGGTAGGCGTCCAGCATGGGCACCCCACGCTCCCAAGCTGCACCTGCCTTGCCCTCCGCTATTCCCTCTGCACGTCCTGTTCAGCCACTGACCGTCATTTTAACCCTCCTCTCCTCTCCCCCAACCTCTCGCTCCCTTTCAGAAATTGACAGCAGTGACATGTCAGCCCAAGTCACCAGCCCCTCCGGCCGCGTGACCGAGGCAGAGATTGTGCCCATGGGGAAGAACTCGCACTGTGTTAGGTTTGTGCCCCAGGAGATGGGAGTGCATACAGTCAGCGTCAAATACCGCAACCAGCACGTGACCGGCAGCCCCTTCCAGTTCACTGTGGGTCCACTGGGCGAGGGGGGCGCCCACAAGGTCCGGGCAGGAGGCCCCGGCCTGGAGCGAGGAGAAGCAGGAGTCCCAGGTGAGTGATCAAGCAGACTCTTTACTTGAAAAGACTAAGAGCTGAGCCTGGTGGTGTGAGCGCTCTGCACTCTTCTCCCTGTTCTAAAGAGAAGACTTTGTATGTGGGTTCTGATGGATGGTTTAAGGGGCAGTCTTCAAAATAAGGCTTGTCTGGTCACTGCATTCGGGAATTGCTCATTGCCCAATGGTAAATGAGTTTCTTACTGAGGGACTCCTTGGAGCCTATAATTAGGTGTGGTGAGCCTTGGAGAAGAGGGGAGCAGAATCATGAAGCTGTTTCCAGAGTGTCTTGCAGGGCTGGTGTTCTGTGGAACACACTGGATTTCCACAAAACCCATTGTGAAGGTCCCTACAAGTGGTGGTTGCTAGTGGGAGGCCTGTGGGGACAAAACTAAACATTCTCATCTTCTTCTGGCTTGATTTGGGTATGTTCAAAAGATGCCCAATATTGCTCTGACTGATGTGCTGAAGTTGATTGGGTGTCCTCCTGCAAAGTAAAAGGTCACAGGTTCGATTCCCAGTCAGGGCGCATGCCTAGGTTGCGGGTTCGGTCCCTGCTTGGGGCACGTACAAGAGGCAACCAATAGGTGTTTCTCTCTCACATCAATGTTTCTCTCCCTCTCTTTCTCCCTCCCTTCCCCTCTCTCTAAAAATAAATAAATGAAACACTAAAAAAAAAAAAAGATGACCAATATTCCATGAATGTACTATATAGTCATGGATGGTGCCTAGGAAACATCAGGCATGCCCTTGCTTGGGTTCTGCTGGGGTCAGGGAAAGAGAAAAGGGCCATCTGTAAAAGCAACCAAGCACTGCAGGTTTGGGCAAGAAGAGGGGCCTCTACCAGGCCCAGTCACTTAAGCAGGTGTTTCTTTGTCTCAGCTGAGTTCAGCATCTGGACCCGGGAAGCAGGCGCGGGGGGCCTCTCCATTGCTGTGGAAGGCCCCAGTAAGGCTGAGATTACATTCGATGACCATAAAAATGGATCATGCGGTGTGTCTTATATTGCCCAAGAACCTGGTATGTATTCAAGAACCAACTCGACATTTTTCTTGTTTGGGGATGGTTAGGTTGTAAGGAACATAAGCCGATTGAGCTAGCTCAAGTAAAAGAAATTTATCTCTGTGGGCACCTGGGAGCACCTCCTAGAAATCCAGTTGCAGGAAATGCAGCCAGGCCTCCAAGGGGCAGGAGTTCTTATCATTGTCCCTTGTCTTTGTCAGTCTGTCTGCCTTGTGCTTTCATTCAGCTGGCTCATTCTTTCCACCTACCAGCCTCTGTGCCCAACCTCGGCCGCTGGCTAGTGTTGCTGCCCCCAGAGAGGGGCCGGCCTTAGCTTAGATCTGCACTCCCTCGAGCAGGAGTCTTCAGCGCTTTGGACCATGACTCCTTTGGCATCTAAAGCCTGTGGGGACCGTTCTCAGGAAAATGTTTTGAAATACATGATATAGATTACATTGGATTATAAAAGAAATCGATTATATTATAATGTCATTATCAAAATCTTACAGGGACAAATGTGTAACATAAGAAGGTGTGCACATCTTCATTGACACAGTCAGTCTAGAATGTAGTGGTGGCCTGTTGACTACCTTAATTTCAAAATAGTGATGAGTATAAAGGATATGTCAAGGTGTATGTAAAACGATATGAAAATATCCATGAACTTTGTGGTGACAAAGTCACAAGTACTTTTAATGTGCTGTGGTTTCTTGTCAACATTTCTAAAGAAAAGAAACGCAGAATGTCAGGTAGAGGGTGAGTGAATGCAAGGATGTGATTTTTTCCCCATTCGAGTTTTGTGGATCTCCTGAGTTCCATACAGCGACCCTTCGGGGCCCTGTGGACTCCAGTTCAGAATCTCCGCCTCCGCCCAGCTGAGAAAATCACACTGGCCCCGCCTGAGCCAGGCCACGGCCCCAAACCGACCAGCTGTGACCGCGGCGAGGGCAGGGTCTCTCGGAAGGCACGTTCATGCTGCGTGGAAAGAAGCGGGAGGCCTCACTGTAGCCGCCTTCCTGGAATATCTGAAATGATGGGGCTTTCTTGTCCCCACAGGTAACTACGAGGTATCTATCAAGTTTAATGATGAGCACATCCCCGAAAGTCCCTACCTGGTGCCGGTCATCGCACCCTCTGACGACGCCCGCCGCCTTACTGTTATGAGCCTTCAGGTGAGACGCAAGGAAGCATCCATCTCCTTGGCCACGGCCAACCAGTGAGACCCTGGACTCTTGAGGCCACTTCAATCCCCGTTGGTGCCAGGGGTCCCAGCCCATTTTGACCACAGATAGTACCCTCTGTAGGGGAGCATTCCCTTGGCAGAGTCAGCTCCCCACACGTTAAAACAGGAGACAGTTGGGGAAGCAAAACAGTGCCAGTCAATCAAACGCCTCAGTGTTTGGGGACAAGTTAGTTTTTTAAATATTTATTCAAGAGAAACAAAGGAGGCCTGTTAATAATTGCTTAAGGAATAAGGAGAGCTTTCAGAACAAAACAAACACAAAACTAATAGTCCAGTGATGTTAGCCTTCAATTATTGGCTGCTTTTTCCTCAAGGAAGTCAATTGTGTTTTATTTTATTATGATGATTTGTTTGTAATAAGTGTGCAAGGCACTTGGCTAAGAACGTTATCAGTGTTTCCTCATCAAATCCTTGCAACCACCTGGTGAGTGGGTTTCTCTTGATCCCATTTTAAAGATGGAAAATCTGAGGTACAGAGAGGTTGTGGCTACCAGAAGCCAGCTAGTATGAGGCACAGTGAGGTCTTTGTGCTCCAGAACATGTGGTCTTTAACTGTGGTCTCCTTAGTCCCCACCTGGGCTTTGTGGCAAGTGGTCACAGAGTCCAACCTGCTGCAATGTCAGGAAATGCAACTTTGCCTCCTGCCTTAAACAGGGCACTGAATTCAAGGTTGCACTGGGGCCTTCATACAATCTAAGAACCATTGGGGGATGCTTTTGGGTCTTTGCTCAGGACACTGAAAAATAATTAGGTGTCTTAATCAGGAGTAGCGGTTCAGTTGTGGAATAACACCAGAATCTCAAAATATGATTTCTGGTTAAAGGGCTTCTAAATAGCTTTCAACTGCCTCCCAGCTTTTGAAAATCTTGGGTTGATTGAAACCCAGACTCTTGCCTCTGATGACTGACATCACTGGATCTAGTTCCTACACTTGGTTCACATTTGAGATTTTAACCCCACCCCGAGGGGAATTGGTACTGCTAGTTCTTCCAAACAAGGGAACCCAGATAGAAATCGCACCAGGACCAGGGTCCACAGATTGAAGGGGCCTCATCTGGAGAGTACCACGGGCTGACTGGTCACTGTGGTGTAGATGTTTTTCTTGTGTTTCATTTAAAGGCTTCTTAACAGGACTTCCTTTTGTGGCCAACTCAGCTAAAACCTGTGGAGGGAGATAAACCCAGCATTTGTTGAGGGCACAGAGCTGCTTTCATGCATCTCGAAGATCTCTTTCGGATCTTCCGAGGCGTTTATCTCCCTCTTGAGGATTTAGCAGCAAGCGGATTCAGGTAATGTAGCTGCTTCTGTCCAAAGGGAGCTGGTTTGCAGAAATCCTCTCCAGCAAACTCTTCTGTGGAGTTCTCTCATCACGGTTTGGTCATAAATATTTAAATAAGTATGCGGCAGACTGCGCATCCGTGAAGGAGGAGCGACCAGGGTGTCAGCTTTGTCCCCCGTTCTGCCTGGGTCACTTGATGCCGAGTGATATGTAAATTATTTATCGACGATTTACTGGAGCCCTGCACAGCAACATCTGGTGCCGGTTAGGAAAGAGGCATGTATTGTTTTGTCTTGCTTTTGAGGCTTTTTGGAAAATTGGAGTCGGCTGGCAATTTGTGCAGGATAGGGGGGTGGGGGGTGGGGCCGATCTGGCGATCAAAGACTCCTTAATTTTGAATTTGGTCTGTAAGCCCCGGCTGTGACCTCTAGGGCTGAACAGTCTGGTAGAATGCTCTGCAACAACGGAAATGCCCCACATCTTCTCTTTGAAATGTAGCTAGTGTAACCAAGGAACTGAATTTTAAGTATTTAATTTTAATTGATTTAAATTTAAATATACAGCATATATAGCCACATGTGGCCAGTGAATACTGAACTAGGCAGCACAACTTGGTAGTGCCTTGCTTCTAAGATGTGGGTCTTGGACCGGTGGTCTCGGCATCGTCTGAGAACTTACTAGAATCCCAGGCCCCTTCCCAGACCTGCTGAATCAGAATGTGCATCTTAACAAGACCCCCGGGTGCTTTGATTGCACACGGAGTGTGAACCCTCCAATCAGGTTTACGTCAAAACTGCTGACTTGTGAAATGTTGCTGTTTGCGACTGGCTGATCTTAAAATATCTTAAGCACCTAAACTTCCAATCCCTTCCTCCCAGAGAGGCCATAGTTTCCAAGACAAAAGCATGGAGTGAAGCTGATCCACTGAATAGCAGAAGTTATACTTCTCTTTCTCTCTTTTTTTTCCCCTTAGGGGTACAGACAGTTTCAAAATGCACATCGACAGTTAACAATAAGCTGACATTTTTTAGCCTTTCTATGTATGGGCAAAGCACTGTGCTGAATACTTTGCATAACTTCATTTCGTGCTCACAGCTGCTCTCTGAGATAGATTCGGTTACTATGCCCATTTTATGTATGAGGAGACTGAGGCTGAACGAGGTTAAACAACATAGTTATATGGCTAGGAAATGAGAGTAACCCCGGTCCTGCTGACTCGTAACCGCTGTGCAGTCCTGACCACTTCCCTTGCATATGTAACCCTTTGCAAGTTTATTAAAAGTTCACTCCATTCCTACTCTCCAGATAAAAAAAATAGCTGTGCTATAAAACTTTGTTCATATTACTTGAGTGTATGGTTTTGTCAGCTGCCAGGCTCCTCCTAAGGCGGGAGGGTTTATTTATCTGTCTGTCTGTCTATCTATCTATCTATCTATCTATCTATCTATCTATCTTGATGACCTGTTTGGGATGCTGAAACAATGGTCCTATTGATCGAGATGTGTCAAGTCTCCAAACCCAGTAACCTCTTCCAGTCTCAAATCAAGATAGTTTGGGTATAAGACCGTGCAGATACGTGTCTCTGCTTTCTTATATTTGATGCTGGAAATGTGAAATGACCCACCTGCTCTTCTGTTGTTGGATGTGGATAAGCACGCTGGGCCTGTTTGCATGAGCACTGTCCCCGGGTCAGTGTGTGCCACTAAGCAGGCACCCGAGAGCCGTAACCTTGTCTAATATATTAAATTCTCAGGAATCGGGATTAAAGGTTAACCAGCCAGCCTCCTTTGCTATAAGGTTGAATGGGGCAAAAGGAAAGATCGATGCAAAGGTGCACAGCCCCTCTGGAGCCGTGGAGGAATGCCACGTGTCCGAGCTGGAGCCAGGTAAGCAGGAGGCAGGGTGTGCGCTCTGCCCGCACCCGCACCCCGGAGTTCCGCCAGCCTGCACCTTCGCGGAGGCCGATCACCACGGCCGGTGGGCCTTCACGGTCCCTCTGCTGTTGTTGCCAGAGAGCGCTTCATTATTAGGGTGTAACCATTGCTGGGGCAGACGGCGGGACACTTTGGAATTAGTATCCACACTTTTCCTTTTTCTTCTTTTTTTTACAAACACTGCTTATTTCCTGTTGTTTTCAGATTCCTTTCACATTACAGTCATTGCGGTTTTCTCCTATTTTAACAAAATCTTACCAATTTTTATTGTATTGTCGAACTTATCACATGAATAAGTCTCACACTCTGACCTGACTTTACTCTCAGGGAAAGATCAATTGATGTTTATCTTTACATTTAAAAGAGAATCTGGGTCTCCAGGATGCTTAATAGCATAAGACTTTCTTGCCTGCTGCCTTGATATATGGAATTCTCTGATGTCAATCAATTTTAATGAGACATTTTGCTAGTGAACATTTATTAAGTGTCAGAGACTTGGCAGGAAGGTAAGGCTGAGGAAGACATGATTCCTGCCCTCAAAGAGCAGGCCCTGGCCACACGCCTGCAGTGGGTGAGGACCCTGTGTGATCACTGATACAGCAGAAGGATTCAGAACCAAATGGTGAAGACGGTTAGAACAGGAAAGGAAAATGGTTTCTGCCTTGGCAAGTTCATGAGGGCTTCTCAGAGGAAGTGACCTGACTGTGGGCCCTTAGGTTTGAGGAAGAGCCCTCTGATCACTGCCCTTATTGGGCATTCACTGTGTGTCCTGCTATGTGTACAGTGAGGGCAGGGACCAAGGACCTGGGTCAGCATTTTGATATCTTTCTCCCATTGGACAGAGGGGAAAGGGCAGAAAGGAGCCTCAAAAGGCACAAATGTGGGGGGCAGGGGCCCTGACGAGATCCTGGGACGAGTCTGACCATGTTAGAGAGAAGTGCTGAAATAATGAAAGGCAGAGGAGCAGCTGATGCTCCCAGAGTGGCCCATTTGAGAAAATAACGTGAGCCAGCAGCACTAGAAATGGAGAGGGGAACTTGAGGCCAGAGAATTACAACACGTGGTGACCAACTGGCCATAGAGA
This sequence comes from Micronycteris hirsuta, assembly GCA_004026765.1. Taxonomy (NCBI): domain Eukaryota; kingdom Metazoa; phylum Chordata; class Mammalia; order Chiroptera; family Phyllostomidae; genus Micronycteris; species Micronycteris hirsuta. Next base: position 105,610 of record PVJI01002235.1, on the reverse strand, counting down.
ATGCAAGTGAATTCAGAAAGTTTACATGTAGTTTCGAGAAAGATGATGATGCAGTTTGCAAAACTAGGGTCAGCCAGCCATGGTTGGGCGAGGACTGGTCAAGGCTTTACAAGGGCTTTATAAGGCCTTCTGGGGAGTTTTGAAGTGTTTCCCAGATATCCAAATAAGGGTGTTTAATAGAATTCTAGAGCCATTGGGATTTAGCCAACAAGTGAAGTTCGGTATCAGACCACCAGCATGCTGTTGTTTGCAAATTATAGCACGCCCAACTGAAGCCAACTCACACAATAAAGGAATCTGTTAATTTACATGACTGGAAAATTCAGGGTCTAAGGTGGGCTTCAGCCACAATTTAATTCAGCCATTCAGCTATGTCCTCCAGAGCCCTAAATGCCTCTGCTCCTTTTGCTTTGTGAACCTCACTCTGAGACTGGCCTTCCTCTTGGTGACAAGATGGCTGCAGCAACCCCAGATTTCCCATCTTCACACCACACCAATCAAGAGAGACATCCTGTCCTCAAGAATCTTTCTCAGAAGTCTGAGATGCTCCTTTTTCAGAGGTCTTCCGTCTCACCAAACACTGAACACACATGCCTATTTCCGAGTCACTTCCTGCTAGATGCCATGTCCTAATTGATGGCTTGGGAAAAGAAGGCTCTCCCCCAACCCTATTAGGTTGATCCAATCAAGGGTCATACCTGATGTGGGGGTGGGGTCACCTTCCCTCGAAACACATTACCTTTAAGGGAGGAGAGGTGGGTACCTAGCTTGGGACAGTTGGGGGAAGTGCAGTGTTGAGTGTGGGCTGGGCAGTTGCATGCAGCTGCTCACCTCTGGAGAGAGTACCAGAGGAGAAGAGAAGAGGGTTCGGGTGGAGATTTGGGGGACAAAAATTCTGAATGGGTGAATGGGAAGTAGAGGGGGAGAAGAACGGACTACCTGCATCCCAGGTGAGTGCTTCAAGGAGGAAGGAGTGGTCAGGTGGTGCATGCAAGGTGGATATTCTAGGTGTCCATTTCAGTGAACTTATTATCCTGCCACATGCTTTGACCCAGACTCACAGGTGAGAAACCCAGCTGCTCCCCTGGGGGCAGTTGCTTGCTTGGAGCTAAACTAAGGATGTTCCAGTGTTAGCCCCAGCTGGAACCACCTTCTTCCCTTTCAAGTGGCCAAGTAGAGAAACTTTGCAAGGAGTGAGCTTTTCATAAAGGACACGTTCTTCTGAGGCAGAGGCCGCAGAGGATTAAACAGAACCTGAGATTTGGACGCATTTCCCCAAGGGCTGACTGAGGACACACAAATAGGCCCATCTGGTTTTGAAATCCAACCTGTTGGGTCCCAGGCTTCCGAGAGAGCTGTTGTCTTATTAAAGATTTAAAACCGGCCGTGTTAGGTCGGCTTCCTGTCGCTTGTCCTCACCTCGCTCAGTGGTGTCCATTTGCCCGCTTTTACTTTGTGCTATTGCTCGCTCTCCCAGATAAGTACGCTGTTCGCTTCATCCCCCACGAGAATGGTGTCCACACAATCGATGTCAAGTTCAACGGGAGCCACGTGGTCGGAAGCCCTTTCAAAGTGCGCGTCGGGGAGCCTGGACAAGCGGGAAACCCGGCCCTGGTGTCCGCCTATGGTGCAGGACTCGAGGGGGGCACCACAGGTAACGTACTGCCTCCACCTCTCATCTTTAACGGAGCCAGCTGCAGGGACAGAGCCAGGTGGCAGTCTCCAGGCCTTGCCTGTGCTGGCCCCGGGGACACCAGGGTAAGGTACACTTTGGAGGCTCTCGGACCTCATTTCTGTTGAGCTGTCTTTCTTCGACTTGGCACCGGAATGCTTACATGGCAGTGAGGGAACAGGGCACAGCAGCATTCCTTTTGAGGATTTCTTTGCCTGCACAGGATTCATGCTGCATGTCACGGGCCTCCTGGGAGAGCCCCACCTCTCAGGGTCAGCAGCAGCCCCAGACTCCCCGAAACACATTGAATTGGCAACAAGACCTGTCATGGTCCATCTCCTGTTTTTAATCTCTGATCCTATGGAGGAGGTGAAAAGACTGAAACAGTTGAGGAATTAGGTTTTTGGACTCATTGCAGTTTACTTTTAACCTTTGCTACAGATGGGACACATTCGATTGTGAAAAATGTAGGCAGCAAGGAAGTATATAAAGTGAAACTCATTCCATCTCTTTGAGGCTCCTCCCTCCCTCCTGTGTCTGGTCCAGGAAGAAATGGCTGACATTCAGGGAGGCCTTTGGGGTTGTCTCTGTGTGAGTGTTGCTTCTCGGTCGCTTGATTGCTTAGCTTGTTGGGTCACTAGAAACATAGATATATACTGCGGGTTTCCTTTTCTTTCACAGAAATAATCTTAAGGCACATATTGTTGTACAGCTTGCTATTTGCACTTGACATCTTGAAGAATTTCCCATGTCAAAACATACAGATCTGCCCCTTGTAATGGCTGCAGATAGTGTTCAGACCATGAACCTAGAGGTGGACGCCAGGTGGTGTCCAGTGTGTCACCATTACGGAGAGCACCGGGGTGAGGAGCTTGTCCACTTCTGCTTCGCTGCAGGCAAAGTCCACAGGCATGGGCTTATTGGGATACGGTTTGCGTATGGCGGTTACTCTGGGTAGCTCTCAGGAAGGCCACCCTGTCCCAGTTTTGACCTTGAGGCCCTTGTGTGTGTCTCCCCCGATGCAGTGAATGCAACGAGGCAGAACCACCTCCCCGTGGCTGGGGGATGAGTGGCCATGGTTACTTGGGGAGTGAGTGTCCTGAGTGGCTGAGGTGCCCTCCCCAGGTGCAGGAGTGACTTGACCCCCTGATGTGCCATCTGGGACTGTGGCCAGAGAGTGGCCTCAGCAAAACCACTCACGGGAGTGCCATGAGTGCTTCCAGACTCTCCTAGCCCATCTGGCTCCACACCGAACTCAGTCCATTTTACAGATGAGGGAAGTGACACTCAGAAAGCTTGAATCACTCCCCAAAGCTTAATGAGCTGGGAGAGGGCAGAGCCAGGAATCAACCCAGGTCCACAAGCTCCGAGCCTGTGCCCCGCTCCCCGGCCCACTTTGTGGTGGTGGTGGGGTCACGAACCGGGACCCCTGTCCTCCCAGCTGCCCTGGAATGTTTCCCAGGCAGTAGTGTAAGCATTTGGCCCATGGCAAGACACCAACCATTGAAGCCCAGATGGGGTCCTCCTTGCGTTTAGAGCCACAGCAGGCCTTGGTCCAGGCCCCGCAGCAGCCACTGAGGTCTCCTGTAGCTGCCAGCAGCCAACACCCTTCTGCTGGGTCACACCTGCTGTGGCGGGGGCCTCTGTGCTTCCTCTTGGCTGTTCACAGGCCTTTTCGGGAGCTCGGGTTTCAGGCTGTGCTTTGCAAGCGCTGGATGCTGCTGCTGCGAGGAGCTGGTCTTGCAGGGAGACTCCCAACCAGGAGGGAGAAGTACAGAGCACGCCTGTTTCAAACCCTGTGTAAATATTGCTCTTGTCAAGGGGAAGGCCTCTTGTTTTTCTAGCCCTCCTGCTCCCAAGCCTTTTCCCAAACATCCATCCCAAGATTACACAGCTGCAGTGTGCATGGAATGAAAAGGTGTCTGTGCTCGGCTGCCGCAGGGCCTGGCATCCTGACCTTCGCAACAAAGCAAACCTCCCTGTGTTTTTGTGGGTGGACCTGCTGTATCTCTTGGCTTGAGCTTTAAATGGTCTCCTCTGCAGGTTTGGGAGCAGGGGCATGTGGAGAATTTGGGGTGGGACCCTGCTGCAAAGGGGTAGAGAGGTCGGGAGTTAGACCAGGGAGTTCCAGATTCTCTGGGAGGGAAGAGCCGTTTTCCTGATGGAATGCTCCGGGAACCCCAACGTGCATGAATGGAAGAGGCTCCTTCCTTCCTCACCCACCTTAAAGATGGAGGAGGGCTGCCTGACACGCGCATTCCATCACAAGAACTCAGCTGCACACGCAGGGTGCCCTGAGACGTTTGGGGTGTCAGTGATTTCAGCTGGAGGCAGTGGTGAGGGGGCTCCTGTGTGTGCATTCTTCCCCCGTCCTCTCTCAGGCAAGTGCGTCAGCTCCACGTGGGACAGACCTCATGTTTAAATCCCGTTCTGCCATTCTCTAGCTGTGGGGCTTCCTTCCTGTTAAATGGGAATAACGAGGGAGCCCACCTGGCAGGTTGTTCCAGGCAGCTCTCGTCCTCTAATTCCTTATTTCCCTTTTCCCACAGTATCTTCCCTGCCTTTTGGGCCCTCCCAGGAGGAACTGATTTTTTCTCAGGAGTGGAGCAGCTTGTTAAAAAGGCAGGGCTTCCTTCCACAGCAGTCAGGTCTTCTCGTCTTCCCTTTAAAAATACCTTTCACCCGGCTGAAGTGACTCAGTGGCTTGAGCACTGGCCTGCGAACCAGCGGGTCAGCTGTTCGATTTCCAGTCAGGGCACATGCCTGGGCTGCAGGCCAGGTCCCCCATAGAGGGCGCATGAGAGGCAACCACACGTCGATGTTTCTCTCTTTCTCCCTCCCTCTCCCTCTCTCTAAAAATAAATAAATAAAATCTAAAAATAAAATAAAAATACCTTTCCACATCATCATATTGCAGCTACTTCCTGGGAATGCTGTTCCTCGCACTTTGCCACCCGCCCTTCCCACACACCCACTGCAGCAGCGCTGCCAAGGGGCTTCTAGGCTGCAGTTTAGATGCAGGGTTGCAATGGGGCAGGGTTGCAATGGGGCGGGGTTGGGGGAGCTGAGAAGGGAGCCTCAGGAGCTTGCAGAAACAGCTGGGTTGTGTTTGGGAGTTGCATGATAGCAGCTCCTTTGTTTTATTGATAACCAGAACAATAATTCTTTCTCTGGTCTAGGAACTATAATTAAACCAGAATAGTTCCCAGCTGGGGCCTGTCCAGGATTCTGGAAGACGCACAGCCTGCACAGGGCTGCAATGGCAGGGGCGCCCCATAGAGGGCACTGGAGCAAGGTGTCTGGACCCACTCCCAGGTGGCCCCCACAGACCAGCTTGACCCCGCTGTGGACTGGAAAGAGCCTAGAGGGAGGGGGCTTTTGCAGGGACTTGGGCTAAAGCAGGAATACTGCCCTGGTCATCAAGTGGCACTCCTGCACAGTTCCATGCTGTTGTGATCCAGATGTCTCTGCAGGAGGCCCTCACGGGCCAGGCAAGAGGTAGGGTGTCCTGGGGTTGCAGTTAGGGCATCTGAGGCAGCCACACCATCCAGTGGCCGAGAGATGGGCCTGGGCTCTGGAGCCACGCAGACTTGTTCAGATCCCTGCTCTACCTGCCACTTTGTAACTCTGACTGGCGAGTGGCTGTACCCCCTGAGCTTCGGTGTCCTTTGTTAGCACAGGATCCAGAGCCTGGACACTGCCAGTGGCGCTCAGTTAGCAGCAGCTGCTGTGTTGGTCCTGTTCTTGTTGCTGGTGTTATTCACAGCAAAGGGGGACGGGGGTGTGACAGATCCCAGTGGCTGCTCCAGTCTGCAGCACGGTGTCTGGGGCCAGGAACCCACAGGGGCGTCCAACCTTTTGGCGTTTCTGGGCCACACTGGAAGAAGAGTTGTCTTGGGCCATAGATTAAATACGCAAACACTAACAAAAACAAAAAAAAAAATCGCAAAATGTTTTAACTAAATGTGCAATTTTGTATTGGGCCGTGTTCATAGCCACCGGGGCCTCATGTGGCCTCAGGCTGTGGGTTGGACACCCCTGCTGAGTGCAGAGTAAGGAAAAGGCGCTCAGACTCCTTGGCTTCTCCAAGTCTACCCCGAGGAGAAAGGAAAGGTCAGTAGGGCCCACGCTTCCCTACCCACCCTGGAGGCAGAGCTGGGCCCTGGCAGCTGAAGTTGCCCCAGGCTCACAGTGACCCTAGGGCTTCTCACCCTTGGCCACCACTCATGCCAGAGGACAGAACAGGGTGTCCAGGCGGTTAGTGCTGGTGGGTGAAATGTCAGCCACACTCCTGCCTGGGCCTTGGATAGGGACTTACCACCCCCAGGGCCTGAGGTTCTCTGTGCCAGGAGTTCAGAGCAGGTGCTGGTGGGTTCCCGTTGCCACCAAGGTGATCCCTGTTTGAGGGATCCTTGTGTACCCCTGTGACTGCTTCAGTGCCCCTGGAGGCCTCCCCAAACCCTACTCCCATTATTCGTCCAAAGCATCAACACGGTATTTACTCCCTCTTCCTTTCTCCCAGGCATCCAGTCTGAATTTTTCATCAACACCACGCGAGCAGGGCCAGGGACATTATCCGTCACTATTGAAGGCCCATCCAAGGTTAAAATGGATTGCCAAGAAACCCCAGAAGGGTACAAAGTCATGTATACCCCGATGGCCCCTGGAAACTACCTAATCGGTGTCAAATATGGTGGGCCCAACCACATCGTGGGCAGTCCTTTCAAGGCCAAGGTGACAGGTAACCAAACACCCTTGAAATGATCCCCACCCCCATCAGAATATCAACAGAGCTGTTTTATGGTAGAAACTGCGTGATTTTAGATATGTTGAGTCTACTTTGAATCCTGATTGTAAAGAAATGGTAGGACACTGGAAGGCGTTGGTACATGTTTGAAACTTGCAAACTAAGCAGGTGGAATGGGAGGGGGAGGTTGAGGAAGCACATGATTACCTGGTTTCTGTCGGTAACAGAAAGAAAGGTCTACATATTCGAAATCTCATGTATTTGTTTAGATCAGGGCCTGGAAAAAATGCCCTCGTTTCCCTTCACTTTAAAAATAATCAAAAGTTTTTACTAAATTTATAAAAATGTGCCTCCTTCAGAACATTGGAGAAAATACCAAACAGTAAAGCCACCTCACAGCCCCCATCAAGGCCGCCACTGTGAGTGTGGTGAATTCTTCCCACGTGTCTCTCTGTTCCATTCACTGTTGTATATGGAGTATAGGTCCATCGCAGAAAAGTCAGAAATTTGGGTAGGAAAATCATCTCTCATTGTGTGTGGGGGGAAACCCCACGGGGTTTTAGAAGACATTATACCTGTGAGACAGGGAAGTGGTAGCTTTTGGATGCAGGTGTTGGGATGTGGGGGCACTTGCTTCCTCCGGCTTAAAGACACACTCGGTCTGGCCATTCATGCCCTCCTCACTCCCTCCCATGTCCTAGGCCAGCGTCTGGTCAGCCCTGGCTTGGCCAACGAGACCTCGTCCATCCTGGTGGAGTCGGTGACCAGGTCCTCAACAGAGACCTGCTATAGCGCCATCCCCAAGGCATCCTCAGACGCCAGCAAGGTGACCTCCAAGGGAGCAGGGCTCTCGAAGGCATTCGTGGGCCAGAAGAGCTCCTTCCTGGTGGACTGCAGCAAAGCCGGTAGGCGGCCCGACCCTGCTGGGGTGCGAGTGGGGGCAGCTGAGTGCGCACCCTCCCATGGAACCCAGCCATTTGCACATGACCGTGTTATTTATTACCCTATTCTTTTACACTTAGTATTTTTAAATGGCTTTCTTTAGCCTCTTAATTTTTTTTAAATGACCTCAAAGTAGATAGGAAAGGTGGCATTATCCCCATTACAGATGAGCCATCTGAATGAATAACCTTTTCTGCCACTAATTGCTTCAAATTTCATTGCAATTTGGATTTGGGTATGTGTTTGGGTGTCAGTGGTCCGTTGCCTGGGCTCTGGCATCTGGCCCATCTGCGCTGGAAACCCGGGGAGCTTCCCCACTCACTTATCCCTTCCTCCTTCCTTTCCTTCCTCTCTCTCTCCCTTCCTTCCTTAATAATCGTATGACCTTTGGAAAATTACTAAATCTCTTTCTGAAGTCAGTTTCCTCTTCTCTAAAATTGAGATGATAATAGTACCTTAGATAAAGTCCTTATGAGAATAACTGAGCTCAGAACAATCAACACCTACATAGATAGCCCTTATTACAAATGCCAAGGGCTCCACATATAATCCTCCTCTAAACCTCGCAATGAGCCCATGAGGTGGGTGCTGGCGTCATTCCCCATTTACAGATGGGGAAACTAAGACAAGGAGAGGTGAAGTTGCATGTCCAAGGTCACCCAGCTTGGAAGTGGCAGTGCAGGGATTTGAACCCACAGTGTCAAGATCTATGAGTCCTGCTCGTAATCACTACACTCTCCCACTTCTCAGTTCCCCAGCATCACAGATGCTCAACAGGCAGTAACTGGTATTATTCCTTTGGCTCCCATATCCCCTCCTCTTCCTCTGCCTTCTGGGATGCATCCTCAGGGAATAACCACCTTCCTCTGCCTCCCAGGTTCCAACATGCTGCTGATTGGGGTCCATGGGCCCACCACTCCCTGCGAAGAGGTCTCCATGAAGCATGTGGGTAACCAACAATACAACGTCACATATGTCGTCAAGGAGAAGGGGGATTATGTTCTGGCCGTGAAGTGGGGAGAGGAACACATTCCCGGCAGCCCTTTCCACGTCACGGTGCCTTAAAACAGTTCTTGTCAAATCCTGGGAGGAGTTTCTGGTGGTTGCTTCTGTTGCTTACTTGTAACTTGTTTTATACGAAGTCCTCTGGCCTGTGTGTGGGTCTGAAACCTCATCCTGAAAACATTGCCATTTTAAAGTGCCTTCAGAGAGAAATCCTAGACTTGACTCTTTAGGGTCTGGCTGGGGACTCAAGAAATGCAAGCTCCTCGTCCAATGGACTGAGCAGATCTGACCCCTTGTGGCGCAGATCATCCCCTGCAGACAGACCAGGAACACAGGCAAGGCTGATGCTAAAAAATGAATTGGGCACCAATCTATGAAACCAGACTGGAGGAGAGGCAGGGAAGAAGAGGAGACCTAGTTTAGGTTGTCATTTAGAAAAGTAGATGGCTTCAAACCAGCTTTGTCTCTTCCAGTGCCCACATTATGTAAGGAAAAGGCTATTAGGTGGACAGCATTGTTTAAACAACTCGTTGCCACCCCATGCTGCCCTGTGGCCTTTTTTCGACATGGGGGCAGCCTGGCCTGGCTAGCTTCCTCCCGCCTCTGCCCTCAGTTTGCCGGTTTCCTGCCAAGTCAGAACGTGTGGCCATCTTGGCAGCCATGTTTTTGTTCTTGCTCTTAAAGTCTGTTTTAGCCATTGGGTCTGAGGAAATTCTGCAGTGATAAGCAGCCCCCCACTTGCCAAAGATCCCTCTTTTTAACCAACACTAGCCCTGTGCTTAACACATGCTCCAGCCACTTGTCAGTGTGGTGAGCCTGGGAGTGCATGCATGACACTCCACACCCATCCCTGCCCCACTGGGGTCACTTTTTCTGGGAATAATTATAGATAGGAAGGGGTGAAACTCCCGCTGACCTTCGGTCCGAGGGGTGGAAAGGGCAGCAGCTCACGGGCTCTTCTTTACTGTTCGGCAGAAAGAGTAAAAGCTACGTAGCTGATGGTGGCTGTGTGTTTGGCTCTGACCACATGTCATCCAGATGGTTTTGGAAAGCAACATGCAGGTGCAAGATTCCAAAAATGGGGTATAAGGCATTGCACACGCCCTCCTGCAGACCCGCTTTGGAATAAAGTTGAAGCGTTCAGGGACACTGGCTGGCTGCAGGGCCCAGGTGTGTAGTGTGGTCTAGGCAGGCAGACCCTTCTGACTTGCTGCTCAGTCCTGAGGAAGTGGCACTGTGGTTGAAGGTGCCTCTGTGCATGGGACAGGGGGCCAAGGTGGGTGACCTTCACCGAGGGTTAGCGGCTGGGGGCCAGTGTTGGCAAAAGCCCGATTTTAGAAACTGGAGTGGCCCCATGCCTCATGTGAAAGGACCACAGGCCTCGTAAACTGGGACATGGAAGCGAAACTGGAATCAAATGCCGACTGTAAATTGTATCTTATAACTTATTAAATAAAATGTTTGCTCCTTAAAGCTCCCCTGGTGTTCCTGGATGTTGTCACTTCTGAATAAATGGTTTGAGCCTGACCTACTCGCCAACCCCTGGCCAAAAGGACACCGATGAGTGGCCTGTTCTGATGTGATCCCCGACTCTCTTTGCTGGGGGAGGTGTCGCTTCTCCCCGAGCCTCAGTGGCAGTTTATCCAGACAGGCCGGCCCAAGGGTGCGTGTGCGCGGAGGTTTGCTGGGGCTCGCCCTGGGTGAAGGCCATGGTTTAAAAAAGAGAGAGAAAGCCTTTTTCCTAATTACATAAACGATCCTCATTTTAGGGAATTTATTAAAACAAAAAGCTGTGTCACCTGTCATCCCACTGCCCTTGGACAGCGGGGCGTCCCCGCCCTTCTCTCTTCCTCTGCTGCTCCTTCCTGCTGCGGAGAGCTGCTTGCTGCCTGTGTAGGAAGGATGTCCCTAGCCCCTCGCCTCCTCTTCACCACACAGCAGTCCTGTGACAACATTCCGTGGCGACCACACTAACTTGGGCTGCAGCGATATGTTCGCGGTCTCAGGGTTCCCACGGGGCAGACCCTGGGTCCCGCCTATTTGTCCTTCCGGGAGGGAGCTCTGCGTCCCTGGTTATATGCCTCTGCCAGGGCTGGTGCTCAGGAGGAGGGGAACCTAGGAGCCGCTGATAAGCCCCTGGCAGTTGCCATAGTGATGGGAAGTCCCAGCTGCGCCTCTCCCTGCTCCCCATCCTCCACTGGGGTTGCTGGTGGAGGGAAAGGCAGGGGAAAAAGACTTTTTTTGGAAAGTCTTCAAAAAGAAAGGGCAGGGATGCTGCCATGTCTCTTCCTGAAACCCCTTTGTTGATCAGCGTGGCGATTTGTTTACCTCTGGGAGGGGCGGGTGTTGGAGGAAAGGAGGTTTGCCCTGTCCCTTCTGGAAGGAGCAAGCGCCCTACTCTGTGGACCAGGACTCCTGACAAGGTCTGTGGCCATGGAGGAGTGCAGGCCTTGCCCAGGGGGTCCGGACAGGCCACAGCAGGCTGGCTTTGTCGCCAGAGGAGCACGGGGCCACAGCCATTGGTTTCTCTACCTTGTTGAAGCCTGGCTGGTTTCCGGAGAGGCAGCATTTGACAGTTAACAGAGTGGACTTTGGCATCCGGTACCTTAGGGCTTAAACATTGGCTCAGCCATTCACTGGCTTTGTGGCCTCGGGGAGGTTGCTTCACCTCTCAGGGCGCCGCCCTCGGGGTGGTGGCAAGGATCACGTGGAATCCCACTGGGAGCGATGCCTCTCAGCCACTGCCCACTGCTTGTTAGCACCTGGGGCTGCACCTGCAGGTCCCCTGCCAGTCACTTCAAAGACATCTCAGGGTGAAATCTGTGCACCTCTCCTGGTCCACAGCCAGAGCCACGGGGCAGCTCTTACCTGCCCCTGGACCGGCTGCTATGGGAACCGGCTATTGTTTGTACAAACACCTTGAAAACTAAAACTTCACCCTGGACGGCCAGGTGCCAGACTCTCCAACTCTGACTGGCTGACTTTGCCCTTTCCAGCCAGGAGCTGACTGGACTGTCACTCTGCAGTGGCCGAAGGAGGTTAGGCAGATGCCAGCTGCCAGCTGCCAGCTGCCCTGCAGAGAACCTCAGCCGGGGAGGCCCTGCTCCCTTCAAGCCTCTTCCTCATTAAATTTCCATCTGAAACCCGGAGAAGCACTCATCAGCAGTGCTGCCAAGGAGGAAACATTTAATCAACGTGTCTGTTTCCAATGCACTTGTAAACACTCGGGCCCTTGACCACATGTCTGGTCTTAAGACTTCAAAGGGGCCTCGAAAGCCACATTTTGATGAGTTTGGTGTAAAATGAATCAGGCACATAGGGATTTAATTTCCCTTGAAAATTGCACAGCCCGAAAAATTAGCAGAATAAAGGTTAATGGTAAAATGAATGCTCGATTCCTGTCAAGCCCCCAAGTCTGTATTTTAAACTGGGGAACAAGATGGTTCATTTAAGTGCCCTCTGGCCTCGGTGCTGGGCCGATGGAAGCAGAGTCTGGAAAGGAGCAGAGTGTCTCCAAGCTTGGAGGGGAAGGGGCTTCATAATCCGAGGAGCCCACCAGTGAAACCTCTCCCAGGACACATCTTGTTCAGCTCATTGTTTTCCTCCTCACAATAGCAAGTCGCAACTGGAAAAGGGAGTGAAAATGTCATGTTGCTCAAGGCAAGCTTGGATTTGAGTTTTTCCCTCTGGCTTTGTCCTAAGGATGCTGCCCAAACACAGGGTGGGAGGAATCTTTTTAAACAAAGGGATCCTTTTTGCTTTGTGATAAGGCTTTTGTCTGGGTCCCTGAACCCACAGGAGACCAGCTCATGTGCAAGGAATTTAGGGTGGCCCACCCCTCACCCCTTCTCTCTTCCTCTGGAGTTCTAGCAGGCAGGCAGGCAGGAGACGGGGAATTTACAAGCCTGACTTGTGACTCATACCCAAGACTGTTTTGAATTTTGGACTTGCTTATCTCCCCAGGACAAAGCTCAAAGATGAAAGAACCTGTGAGCCTTGTATTGCCCACATTACTCCCTTGGCCTTGACCACCGCCTTCCCAAGGCACCAGGGCGCCTCTCCCTGTTGGCGTGGACATTTTAGGGCAAAGCTAATGCTGAACCCTGGCAGGTGATCTCAGAGAAGACCTTGGCAGAGGCGTCAAGTCCCGGAAATGTCAGCTTCAGTCCCAGCTACAAGCAGCAGAATAGCCCATTGTGTGGGAAACACTCAGAAAGCAGTGGGTCGGATGTTGCAGGTTCAAGTCTGGATCCCAGTCCCAGCTCTGCTGCCAGCTGGAACCCCTCAGACAATTACCTTCTCTGGGCCTTAGTGCCGTCATCCATAAAATGGAAAAATAATGGGACACTTACAGTCTAAGATTAACCTCTAGAAAGTTCCTACAACACAACCAACCTCCAGTGGGCATTCCCCATCCAGAGCTGCTGGGAGAGGGGCTGCCTGAGTGTTGGGGAGACAGCTCTCCAACGCAGAGTGGAAGGGGTACCTCGGTGTGGGGGCAGGGCTTTGGGGAAGCCATTTAGCGTGGCGGTTATAAGCATGGGTCAGTGGGTAAAAATCCTGGCCCTGCCGCTGCCTCCAGAAGATCATCTCCCCCCACAGAAAACAGTGCTTCGGTTCTCTGTCCAGTGAATTGGAATAATGGGAGCTACTCCACAGAGCGTTCTGAGGATTAACCGACAGATATGAAGAGCACATCATGATGTCCAGCACATGATCAGAGTTCACAAAATCACTACTGTGGGTGTAAGATGCCTAAGATGAGTCTGCACCGAGAGCCTACATTTAGGAATGGGGCCGAATGCCAGGAGCTGCACACAGGGGTCTGGCACAGGACTGGCACTGGGAATCTGAAGGCAGCTCTCCCTGTGGGCTGCGGGCTGTTCTTGGACCCGTTGGAAGGAAGCACTTCGGGGGCGCCTCTCTGCACCCTCCCGCACTCCCTCCCTTGGGAAGCTTGTCCACCTTGCAGTGGCTCTGCCCGTTGGTCTGTCTCCTGGGTGGGAGGACGGCCGGCCAGCTGTCATCACCATGGGGACCGCCAGGGGTCGCTTTGGACACTCAAACTGGGGCACCGAGGGCAGCCCCTTGGGGTGGAAGGCACGGGGTCTCCGAAAGTTCCGAGGAGGGGAACACTCACCTTTACCTTCTTGCGTGCTTGGCACCCGGACTGACTGACGAGCCTGGGGGTGGGGACGGTCTGCGTCAGGGAGGCTTTCTCAAGTTCTGAGATCAGGCCCCACACCAGGGTCCTACCAGCCCTCAGCCCATCTGTTACAGATTGACTTCCCTCCGACCTTCCCCACCCACCCAGCTGCAGCAGAGCTGCTGTGAAGTCCCCTCATCGTCAGCCTTCTCCTGAGCACCTACTGTATGCCAGGCAATACCCCCGGGCGTACGCTGGAGATACAGATACATTGTTGGGCAAAGGCAGGCTCCCCAAGGGCGAGATAATTTGTCAGTTTTGTTCACTTGCAGCTCCGGGCACATAGAAGGCCCTCAGTATGGAAAGAGTGGTGCTTACAGCCAGTTTTTCAAACCTGGAACAAAAAGGTGTTTGCACAATTAATCAGTGACCACTGTGGGTGCTCCAAAGGAAATGGACAGACCTAGGTTGTCCCACTTAACCAGCTGGCTCTTAATCTTCCCAAACTTCTTAAACTTCCTCATAGCCCTCATTTGACAGCTGGGAAGACTGAGGCATAGAAGACAGTCCATGTGCCTTCTTGCCTTTCAGACTTGAGGTCTCACTCTGTTACAGTCTTGCCCCACTCTGTCTGGCCCATCGTGTTTATAGTTCAGGTCTCAATCAAAGGGGACCTCCTCTAGGAAGCCTTCCCTGACCACCTCCCGTTCCCTGCCTCCCCTTTTACCCACACAGTCATGAGTCTGTCTGTAAAACCTGGAGGGCAGGAAGCATGTGGACTCTGTCCCTCCTCATCTGCCTTTAGTACCTGGCCCTGTGCCTGGCATAGGGTCAAAGCAAATGAGTGTTCGTTGAATGAATAAATGAGGACACACGCAGCAGAGAGTGAGAAGGTGAGTGGCCGCAGAGCATTGTGGGTAACCTCTTTCTCACTGGTCCTTGACCCTGCAGGGCCCAGGTCAGCGAGGCAGGGGGAGCTGCTGGAGTACTGGTGGATCCTGCTCTGCCCCGCCCTGCCGGCGCCTCTCTCATGGTGCTTGTCACACCTCGTGGTGGAGTTTTCTGTTTGTAATACATGGCATGGGTTTTGGAGTCAATCCCTGTGTGACCATTTGACGTTGCTAAGCTCAGTTTCCTCATCTGGTAAGAAGCCTGTTAGTAAGTCGCCGTGAGGATTGAGTGAAATCCCTCAGAAAACCCTGGCTCAGGGCCTGACACAGAGGTACCGCCACACACGAGCCATGTGCCCTGGAGCAGGCACATAATTTTCCTAAGCTCCCATTTCCTCATCTAAAAAAGGAAGCTATGAGGGGCCCCGTGTTCAAAGGGGGTGATTTAAGGTATGTGGAGTGTAGCACAGTGCGGACACCAAGCAGGTGGTTGTTGAACAGCCGCCGACGCGCACGGAGGGCTTTGCCATGCCAGGCACGGCCCCAAGTTGTGGCGCACTGGCCTACCGCCATTCTCTCAGTGCTAAGGGCACTCCCCGTGATCATCCTGCTGTGCCAATGAGGCCATTCAGGTGTGCAGAGGCAGAGCTGTGTCTAAGGAGTTGGTGTCCAAAGTTGCCATGGCAACCCACCCCCCAGCCCTGTGTCCAGAGCTTCCTGAGGGAGACTAGGCCTTTCTTTGGACCCCCTTGGGTGGCTGGTGCATAGTAAGTGTGCCCTCTGGGTATGAAGCCTGTGCCCTGAGTCTCTCTGGGGCAGAACATGGCCTCCTGCCAAGCACCCTAGGTAGGTTGTAGTGGCTCTGCTCCTTTTTCTGCCTGGGCTCTCCTGTAGCCTACGAAAGCCCCAAGTCCTCAGTGTCCCCGGCCCCTCCTCTCCAGCAGGGCCTTGGCAACCCAGCCCTCATTTGGCTGCATGTATCCTTGGAGACGAGACACCAGCAGTGCAAACACAGGCCTGAGAATTGTGGGCAAAATGTTTCCAACCTCCTCCTCCTTCCCTTCCTTGCCATGGAGGATCTGTTCACTTCCCAGAACCAAGCCTGCTGGCAGGAGCGCATCTGGAAGGAGGCTGCTGCTCGAGTCTCCTGGAAGATCAACTATGGCCACAAGTACCTCAAGGAGGGGCCCCTGCCCAAGAAGCGGCTCCAGCTAGCCCCCTTCAGTTCAGCCCCAGCAGTGGGGTCCTTGCCTGCCACCAGCTCCCCTGACAGCAAGGACCAGACTGCCAGAGACCAAGGAGGTCCAGGATCAGCTCTCCAGGAAAGGTGTCCAGGGCCCCCGGCTCAGGGGATACAGAGGCTGGGAGGTCCAAAGACCAACTCAGAGTCACCAGGTCAGACCAAACTAAAGGACTTAGGAATGAGGCAGGGGCCCCCAAGCACGCTGCAGCTGCTCTTCCAAGGCATCTCCCATGACGGCCAGGGCCGGGCCTCGTACCTCCGGGAGCGGCATCGGCAGAAGCCAGAGGAGAAGTTTCAGTACCCGGTCTTGTCATCCTGGGAGTACGGCTGGCACGTGGGTAAGGGCCATCATCTTGCCATTCCAAACCTTTGCAGGCAGACCTGGCCCCCTCCCCAGCCTCATGCTTCATTGCCCCTCACTCACCAGCACACTCCCTGGCTCACTGCTCTCTGAGCAGGCCAGCACTGGCACACTTCCAGGCCTGCGCACATTCTGGTGTCTCTGCCTGGAATATGCCTCCTGCCCTCCCCTGCTGCCTTTCACATGTCACTGCTTTCAGGAAGTCTTTCGAGAGTCCTCCAGGCAGACTCGAGTCCCTCTGTGCTTCCGCTACTTTTTGAGTCTGCAAGAGCCCTAAGCCCATTGGGCCGCCGTCCCCTGAGTATCTGTCTTGCCTGGTGAGCCCTCTGGGTTCCAGGGCTTCTTAGGGAACTTTATTGATGTCCTAGTAGCTCCCAGCCTGAAGAGGCCTCCTTTCACATGTGCTGGTACTATTGAATGAATGAATAAATGAACATGGACTAGGGAATGAAGCCCCCATTTGGAATCAGAAAGTGTGCGTTCAAATTCTGGCCACACCACTTCCAAGTTGTGTGAGCTCAAGCAAGAACCTGAACTTCTCTAGGTCTCGGTTTCCACTTCTGATAGCGGGAATAAGTTAGTATCTGCCTTCCTATGTCATAGGGTTTTGAAGAAATCACCCTCAGGAGGAATTAACCTCACAAAAGCTCCATGGGTAGGACAGAGGGCAATTTGGAGTCACTGAATCCTAGCTCTGCCCCAAATGAGTTTGTAAACGAACAGGCCCAGAAGAGTGACTCAGTTTGAAATTAGTAGGCCTGGGTCTGAATTCTGGTTTGTTCATTCATCCTTTCAACAAATGCTTATTGAGCACCTGATATGTGTCAGGGACTTTGGTCCCTGGGGTACCACCGAGAACAAGACAGATGCAGCTGCGCACAGACGGTGGACAACAGCGGGCGTGCGAGGTCGTGTCCGTGCTGCACAGCAGTGCTTTTCCAGTCTGCCGTGCACGGGACCACCTGTGAGTCGTTAAAATGTAGGTTCCGTGCAGCAGGTGAGTTTAGGACGGGGCGAGACCGGCATTTCTAACAGGCTCTCCGAGGGCACTGATGCCGCTGGTCCGTGGACCACACTTGAGCATCAAGTCTATAAAAAGAGAATCTGGGAGAAGGGGAGGGAGCCGGAGGGGCTGCTATAGTAGACAGGGTGGTCGGGGGAGGGGATGTTTGATCAGAATCCTGAGTTGTATCTACTCCATCGGGTTCTTCTGAGAGGGGCCTGACACCCTGTGCCCACAGACGGAGTCTCAGTTTGGGCTCCACGTGGGTCTCCCCTGTTTTTCCCTCCTGCCCAGCCCATGGCCCATGTCCACTGCCAGGCATGGGGCCACCAAATCGAGAAAATTAAAATAAAGAATGCCCAGTTACCTTTGAGTTTCAGGTAAACAACTTTTTAGCATACATATGTCCCAAATAGTGCACTGAAAAGTTACTCATTGTTTATCTGAAATTCAGATGTCACTGGGCATCCAGGGAAGCTGATTCTGGATGTCCCCCTGGGTACCAGGGCGTTTGGGGAAAAGTCTGTTTCCTCCGTGGTGGCTCTGCTTGAGCCCACAGTTACTCTGGAACGTCCTGTAAGCTCCTGGCCTTGCGCCCCTAACCCAGCCAGTGCAGGGGCAGGTGGGGAATGGAGGGTGGACCTTCTGTTGACCACTCTGAACCTCCCCAACACAGCTACAGGCAGAAGTTGTCTTTTCCCAGAGGAAGCAACGAGCTACAGGAAAGAGGGGTTGAAGGCATTTCTGGGCCCCAGCAGGGTCTGCCCCAAATGGCCTTTTACGCAGAGAAAGTACCAGTCTGTGCCTGGAACATAGTAAGTGCTCAACAAATGGTGACTGGTATTATTACCATTTCCAACAGGCAGGATTTGCAGCCTATGGGCATTTGGGGGGATAATTCAGCCTTTGGTAGGACCCTGGAGGTGGTCACCATGGAGCACTGGGATGGGTGGGGTGTCGCCAGATAGGGAGAGCAATGTGATGAGGGAAGGGTAAGTGGCCTTGGGGAGGGATGGGGTTAAAGTCCTTAAAAAGTGGAATGGCCTGTGTGCTGCCCATCAGGGCACATCCTGCCCCTTAAGCCAAAGCAGAGTGTCCAGGTTTCCGTGCTATACCAGGCCCACCCCCAGTCATCAGATCCCAGGGAGTAATGGGGGGCTATGGTAGAGTTCAAGGGGCAACGGGGACAGCAGCCATTTCTAACTGTACAGAGGGTTTCCCTGTTTTAAGGGGAGCAGTGGCAGCAGCCTGTGCCTGACGCCCCTCAGCCCTTTGGGTTGGGCGAGGGCTGGCAGGAGGCATGGTGGCCCCCACTGACCCAGGCCTTTGCTCTATTCCAGGGGACGCCATGAAGGACACCAGGCCTTCAGCGTACGCCAGGTCCCAGCCCATTACGCAAACCTTTTATGTTAAAAGTGGTGTCTTCCATTTACCACGGCAAACAGACCAGCTAATGTGAACTCGCAAGGGATTGAGAAGTGGCTCCTTCCTTTTCCCTTGGTCCGTCTGGATCCTGTAGAGGGCCGATGCTGCCGGTGCTGCCTCCCTGTAGTGTGCGGCCCCGCCTCTGCTGAGCATGGACCGGCTTGGGTGCCACCAACGGGATTCAGAGTGGCCCACCTGCTGCCCCTTGACTGCCCTCAATGACCTGGCTCTTCACAGAGCGTCTGCCGCCACCCCGCCCCGCCTGTGCCACTCTCCTGGGGGAGGAGTGGAAGCTCCGAGTGCTCCTGCTGCAGGCATGGGGCGGGGAGGGCTCGCTGTGTCTTTAAGGGATTTAGAGGATGGGGACTTTGTCCCTGTCCTCCCTCTCTCTGCACTCTGTTGAAGGGACACATGGCAGAAGTGCTCGGTCCCAGTGTATCCCAGTTTCCATGTTTACTCACTGCTTCTCTTACCCCCAGACCCTACATGGCTCAGGGTTGCCTCATCGCTGTAACAAACAAATAGCCCCAAATCCCAGGTGCTCAAACCAATAAAAGCACAGCACAATCTGATGTTTGTGGGCCACCAGCCACACACTGATCTGGGGATCCAGGCTTCTCCCACCTGACGGCTCTGCCATCTCCTAGGACCTCATGTTCCTGCCCCGAGTCCCCTACATCCAACTGGGGAGCAGGGGAAGGGAGACAAAGAGCCTGGAGAGGTTGTGCCCACTCTTAACCACCTCGGCGTGGAGCTGACAAACGTCACTTCCTAGCAGAGTCTATTGGTCATGTGACTCCCAGGTGTGAGAAAGCTGGGCATGTTGGGCCCAGGAAGAGGAAGACAAAGGGTTCCTGACACCAGCCCACTTGTTCCTGCCACTGGGCCTCACTTGTCCTGTGGCTGATCTGGGGTGGATTTGGGCTCCAGCCTTGGGAGCCCAGAGAGTCACCCTGCACACAGCTTTCTGCAAACTCGAATGCTCACGGGCACACCTGGCTTAATCAGGGCACTGTGTGCCCCTCCACCCCACCCGCCAAAGAGCAGCTCCCAGGGGAAGAACTGGCCAGAGGAAGAACTGGGCACACTAACTGCTCTTGTGTGAGCCACCTCCAGAGGAATTTTCCAGAGGTCTCCCCCGGTGCATCTTTTAGCTTGAGACGTCACAGAAGAGCTAGACCACTGCAAATGGAACTGACTTGCCTGGGTTTGCCTTATCGACTTTGGGAAAGTTATTGAGTGGAAAAGAGCAAGAGGCAGGGAGTATGAACAGGGCGAATGTGTACATGGGATTCTGCTGGAACTCTCACTGCAGCTGTGCACACCAGACGCACACTGGTACCTGCCAAATTTAATTGAATATCGCATAGCCCCTTGGGTTACTCTGGGGCCATTTGATTGAAAGCAACACACACTGATGTAGCAGCTCCAGTGGACCAGGCCAGGCTGGGTCTCTGGGGCATAAAGGAGAGGATCTTGGAACTCACAGCCTGGGGCGAGAAGGGCTGGGATGGGGAAAGTGGACACCTTTGGAGCACAGAGGGCACCGAAGCCAGCATGGAACACTTCCTGAGGGAGGTCACCTATATTTCTGTCATTTAATGAAACAATGCTCAGACAATGTCTAGCAAGTATGGCTCTATATATGTGAATTATCTATTAACTGTTATTATGATACTCTCTAGCAGCAAGTCTGCAAGCTGCTTTGAAGAGGACAGTCTATCACCAGGGCAGCCTTTCTCAGTTGGATTTCGTGCACAAGTTAAGCTTTACTGAAAACGATTTGGGTGAGAATTTTCTCAGTTCTCCCACAGACAGTACTACGTAGCTAGCATTGGTCTGGAGGTGTGAGAGAGGCTTGATTCATGAAAAGCAGTGGGTGTCCCCAGACATGAGGGCTTAATTATTCTGGGGAATTTATTTATTTATGTATTTATTTATTAACTGTATAACTACTCATTATGTACTTAATGAGCACCTATAAGACAATTGCAACATGCAGGCCCTTTTCTGAGCCTGTACTGCCCAACTCAGTAGGCATGAGCCTCACGTACCCATGGAGCATTTCCAATGTCTCATCCAAATTAAGAATAAAAAACAGACTTCCACCGAGATGGCGGTGTAGGTGGACGCACTCGCTGCCCGCACATCCAGAGTGTCTAAACAACGAACGCAGTAGCGAAAAATTAAACAACCAGAACAGACAGAATCGAACTGAAGGGAAGTCCGACACCCAGGAGGTAGGAGAGGACGAACATCCAGGCTGGTAAGCAGGGCAGTACCAGGCAGAGGAACGGAGTGAGAGGCAGCTCTCACAGAGGGACTCACGCCGCCAGTGCCTGAACAGGGCGTGGCCCCGAACAACAGGTGAATCCCGCAAGCCAGCGACGCTGCCGGAGAGAGGCCAGGGCTGAGCCAGCAGAACCGAGTCTGGCAGAAAAGGCGGTGGGGAACTGGGGAGCGGAGGAGTGACGGGAGCCCGTGGTGATCGGAGGTCGCCATTGCTTCCTCCCAGGCCCCGCCCCCAGAGGCAACGTCATCCAAAAAGCGACCCAGGTTGCAGGCACCTACCAGCCGACAAGTGCACCGAGATAAAAAGAATGAAAATGTCCAAAATGAAAGATCAGAACAAATTACAACTAAGGGATGACGACATAGTCAACCTATCAGATGCTCAATTTAAAATGCTTGTAATCAAAATGTTAACAAAACTGGAAGATAGGTGGACGCAAATAGTTGAACAGATGAAGAATACGATAAGGACAATGGAGGAAGATTTACAGGGAACCAACAGGGAAAAAAAGGAGGTTGGATCTCAAACCATTGGGGTGGACCAGAAGGAAAAAACAAGAATTCAAAAAAATGAGGAGGGTCTCAGGAACCTCAGAGACATTTGTAAACGACCCAATATCCGGATCATAGGGCTGCCAGAAGGACAAGAGGAACACCAAGAAATTGAACGTATTTTTGAACAGATAATGAAGGAGAACTTCCCAGATCTGGCAAAGGAAATAGGCTTCCTGGAAATCCAAGAAGCTCAGAG
>PVJI01002235.1:0-84033 GCA_004026765.1 Micronycteris hirsuta | reverse complement strand
AGAGAGAGATATTTCAAATCATGAAAAGCAAGGGCCTACAACCAAGAATAATCAAGCCAGCAAAACTTTCATTTAGAATGGAAAGGCAGATAAAGTGCTTCTCAGATAAGGTCAAGTTCAAGGAGTACATCATCATGCAGCCTCTACTATATGAAATGTTAAAAAGTTTCGTATGAGGACTCAGGAGCGAAGGCACCCAGGCCAGATCAGCTACCGGGGAATTCAGATCAGTCACAGCCAAGATGCTTCTGAGGTAAGCAAGCAAAATACAACCAGAGAAACAAAATAGAACCAGAGACATTGAAGTTTAGAACATTCTGGCAGTAACCAGAGGGGAGGGGGAAGGGGAGAATGGGGACAAGGGTATTCAGGAACTGCTATAAAGGACGCATGGACAAAACCAAGGGGGAGGGTGGAAGCAAGGGAGGGAGGTGGGTTTGCCTGGGGAGGCGGTGGGGGGAGGGTAAATGCGGACAACTGTAATTGAACAACAATAAAATAATTTTAAAAAAAGAATAAAAAACACAGTGGATTTTGGAGGTTTTATATGATAAAAAATTTAAAATATCTCATTAATAATTTTTATACTAAACTACATGTTAAAAAGACCAAATTGGTGTATATTGAGTTAAATCAAAGACTGACAAACTTTCTCTGTAAAGGGCTGGATGGTAAATATTTTCAGCTTTGTGGGCCATGTGGTCTCAACTACAAAACTACTCAGCTTGCTGCTACAGTGTAAAAGCAGCCGTGGACAGAACATAAACAAATGGGCATGGCTGTGTTCTAATGAAACTTTATTTTAACAAAACAGGTGGTAGGCTAGGTTTGACCTACAGGCTATAGTTCGCTGAACCTTAGGTTAAAGAAAACATATTATTAAAATTAATTTTACTTGTTTCTTTTTTTTAATGTGTCTACTAGGAAATTACAAATTCATTCACATGCTGTCTCTATTGGATCTAAGCATTTTGCAAATATTAACTGAAGGATAACTTCGTTACCCTGGGAGAGGTGTGTGTGTGTTTGTGTGTAGGGTGATGTGTGAGGTCCGATGACAACCTAAGCAGAGCATGTGACATTGGCTCCTTCACTTGACTTCCCTACCGCTCAGTATGGAGTCTAAGGGCAGACTGATTCACAGCTGCTTCCTGGGGTTATGTGAACCTGTGTCCACTGTAGGTTCATCCTTTGACTAAAGGAAGTTACCCTAAATACCACCAGGTGGTGCTGTCGGACTGCAGGATATGGTAGTTGGACTGATGGAAATCTGCTTTCTCCACTGGGTTCAGTGATCCATTTGCTGTGTAGCCTTGGACTTCAATTTCTTCAGCTGTAAAGAGGAGTTACACTAGACTAGTGAAAACATAAACTTTGGAGGCAGAAAGACCTGATATGTATTCTGACTCTACCAGGGCCACATTATGGTTTGTATGGGCCTTAGGCACTCGTGCCTTCATGAGTTCCTTCTTCCATTAACAAAAAATTAAAAATTATATTTTATAATGACGTTGGTGTAAAGAAAAATATATTAATACTGTACATTAAAGTTTTCCTTCAACCTAAAATTTCATTTTTCCCCTTCTTATTCTTTTTTAAAAGATTTTATTTATTTATTTTTAGAGAAGGGAAAGGAGGGAGAAAGAGAGGGAGAGAAACATCAATATGTGGTTGCTTCTCGCACGCCCCCTACTGGGGACCTGGCCCAAAACCTAGACATGTGCCCTGACTGGGAATCAAACCAGCAACCCTTTGGTTCATGCTAGAAGCCAATCCAGTCCTGCTGTATGACATAGTCGCAGAGGGAGCCTCAAGTCTGCACAGTGGACATGGCAGGAGAAAGCACAGTGCTTTCTTCTGTTTAATCATTTTATTGCTTCCTTTGCTTGGGGTCTATATGATTTTATATGGGACTGGGACAGATGGCAATTCCACTGAGAAAATAGAATTCTTAGGACATTACAGAGAAAATGTTAGTCAAGCGGAAAGTAACCCCCCTCCAGAATGCCCCCCTAAATGGTATAAGAGTCATCAGGAATGGGAATGGAGGAAACTCTTTGGCCTGATACCCACACCCTCCTCTGCTCCCACCACATTAGGCAGAACTCGAGCCCCAGGGACTAGAAATAGATCTAAAAGGTTAGTTTGGTCTGCTTTATATCATTTCCCCTGGACCTATCCCCCAACAACTCCCCAGCCCACTGATCCACCCTTACCATTTACCGGTGTGCACATGAAAGGCTCCCGATGGGTAAATTACAAAGGGAAATGGACAGAATATCACAAGCTGCCTCTTTGGGAAGGCATTAGGAGAGGCACCCCCCCATGGTGTACCCTGGATATAAAAACCAGAAATGTTCTAAGAAGGCAGATGAGGCAAGCCTATCAAAACAATCCAGGGACATGGTGGATAACACCAGACGAAAAGTAATAGACAGACATTAACCACAAAAGTCTTCCACATGGCCTTGACTAGAGAGCCAAAACAGTCTCATGTCAGCCTTCATGCCAGACGTGTGGCTAGTTAAATATAACCAAAGATTGTACTAAAGTTCTAAGAAAGCAAGGTGTTATATAATGTGGTCAGACGCTTTGCTGATCGATTAGCAAGATTAGTGCTAAAAGCTTGCACAACAAAGTTTAGCTGTATTACCCATCTGTTTTATATCATGTGTGTGTCATGCTTCTCTGGAACTCTTGCAAAAGTAAATGTACTATGAGGAAACCAATCCAAGTGTAACCCCCCATACCACATAAGCTTGCAAAAGCATAAAAAAGTAAAGTACTCGGAAGCCCAGCAGAGATGCTAGGCCGATGAGCTTGAATCTGCACCTCTCGTGTCATTCTTCATCCGACGCCATCCCTCCTCTGGGTACTCCTGAACCTGCTAGGGCTGGACCCCGGCAGATTCACAGGCCAGCACATAATCCGCTGAGCCACATCAGCCAAGGCTCCATTCTTATTCTGAAAGAAAATAAAACACTGTAGGCCTGAGGCCCTATGCCTGCTATACTTCATAGAGAAGTTGCCCTGGGATTGCCTTTCGGTCAAGATGGGAGCACAGGCAAACACAGCTCACCTCCTTGCACAGCCACATCAACGTTACACCTAAAATATAGAACAACCATAACTCAGAGCCAGCAGAAATCAAGTTGAATAGAGAAGTCTGACAACTATGAAATTAAAGAAACCACATCCATCCAGACTGGTAGGAGGAGCAGAGACACAGAACTGGCTGGTCCCAAATCCATGTGAGGTGGATAAAAATTCAGGAGGGATATCTCAGAAGTGAAGAGTTCCAGCACCACACCAAAACCCCCAACCCAGGGTTCCAGTCCCAAGAAGATAAGTCCCCATAACTTCTGGCTGCAAAAAACAGTGGGATTTGAGTCAGGAAAGAAACTTCTGGAGTCCCAAGCAGTTCCTCTTAAAGAACCCACACATGGACTTACTCAGACTCACTCCAGCACTGGGGTGGCAGCTTGAAAGTCATCAGTGGCATACAGGGTGGAAATAGGAGTGTCTGGCATCAAGGGAGACAGATTTCTCTCAGACAGAAAGGCAGGCAGAGGCCATTGTCCCTTTTCTCAATCCTCTCCCCACAGAGCCAGGAGGTGAGTGACTCTGAGACTCCATCAACGTGGCTGACACTATTTATCCTGCCCTGGAGATCCCCTGAGCTCCATCCCACTCAACTTATGGGCCTGCCCAAGCTTTTAAAAATGACTTTTCCATATGCATGGCTGGTCTTGGCTCATGCTTCATAACTGCTTACCTTCAAACAAGCAACAGCCAGCCTGAGTGAGCCCCCAGCCCCCATACCTCTTGCTTAGTGGCTCCAGGCCTGACACTAGTAGCATCCAGCTTATATTCACAGCTTGGCTTCACCTGGGAATCTCTAAGCCCAGTACAAGTGGCAGCCATCTCAGACTGCTTTATAGCTCATACAGGGTGGCCTTGGGCAGAACACAGCTGGGGGCTGACCTTGGTATGCACCACCCCAGAAACCCCCAAGCCTGTGCACCCAGTGGACAGCTACAGACCATATCAGAGTACCACCACCCTGCCCCCACACAGTTGATCCTCCATGGAGGGCAGAGGTTGGCATTCAGTGGTCACAGCCAGTCCTTGCAGCTAACTGGTCTGGCTAAATCCCTCCCATTGACCTGCCAACAGCAACAAAGGCTCAACTACAAGAGGAGGGTGTACTCAACCCACACAGAGGGTGCACTTCAAGTACCCAGCTTTGGTGATAGGGGAGGCTGTGCCATTGGACCTTATAGAACACCTACGACATTAGGCCACATTACCAAGACACAGAGTGAAAGCAGCTCTATCTAATACACAGAAACAAACAAAGGGAGGCTGCCAAAATGAGGAGACAAAGAAATATGGCCCAAATGAAAGCATAGATCAAAACTGCAGAAAAAGAGCTAAATGAAATGGAGATAAGCAATCTATCAGATAAAGAGTTCAAAACACTAGTTATAAGGATGCTCAAGGAATTTAGTGAGGACCTCGACAGCATAAAAAAGATTTAGTCATGCCCTGGCTGGTGTAGCTCAGTGGATTGAGTGTGGGCTGGGAACCAAAGAGTCCTGGTTCAATTCCCAGTCAGGGCACATGCCTGGGTTGCAGGCCAGGTCCCCAGTGAGGGCCATGTGAGAGGCAACCATACATTGTTGTTTCTCCCTATCTTTCTCCCTCCCTTCCCCTCTCTCTAAAAATAAATAAATAAAATCTTTATAAAAAAAAAAGATCCAGTCAGAAACGAAGGATACACTAATTGAAATAAAGAACAATTTACAGGAAACAACAATAGAGTGGATGAAGCCAAGAATCAAACAAGTGATTTGGAACATAAAGAAGCAAAAACAACCAATCAGAAAAAGAAGAAAAAAGCATTTAAAAAATGAGGCTAGTGTAAGCAACCTCTGGGACAACTTCAAGTATTCCAACATTCACATTATAAGGGTGCAAGAAGAAGAGAAAGTGCGAGAAATTGGAAATCTATTTTTAAAATAATGAAAGAAAACTTCCCTGATTTGGTGAAGGAAATAGACATGCAAGTCCAGGAAACACAGAGAGTCCCAAACAAGATGGATGCAAAGAGGCCCACACCAAGACACATCATAATTAAAATGCCAAAGGTTAAACATAAAGAGAGAATCTCAAAAGCAGCAAAAGAAAAGCAGTTAGTTCCCAGGGGAGTTCCCATAAGACTGTCAGCTGATTTCTCAATAGAAACTTAGCAGGCAAGAAGGGACTGGAAAGAAATATGCAAAGTCATGAAAAGCAGGGACCTACCGCCAAGATTGCTCTACCCAGCAAAGCTGTCATTTAGAATCAAAGGGCAGATAAAGAGCTTCCTAGACAAGAAAAATGTAAAGGAGTTCATCATCACCAAATCAGTATTATATGAAATGTTAAAGGGACTTATTTAAGAAAAAGAAGATCAAAACTATGAATAATAAAATAGCAATACATACATATCTATCAACAATTGAATCTAAAAAACAAACTAAGCAAACAAAAAGAATGGAGACAGAATCATGGATACATAGAGCATTTTGATGGTTGCCAGATGGGAGGGGGCATGGGGGAATGGGTGAAGAGGTGAGGGGATTAAGAAGTACAAGTAGGTAGTTACAGAATAGCCATGGGGATGTGAAGTACAGCATAGGAAAAGGAGTAGCCACAGAACCTACGTGTGACCCATGGACATGAACAATGGTGTGGGGATTGCCTGAGGGAGTATGGGGTATGAGTGGAGGGGGTCGAAGGGGGTAAAATTGGGACAACTGTAATAGCATAATCAATAAAATATAATTAAATAAAATGAAAGTATAAAAAAATAAAAATAAAAAAGAAGTTGCCCTGGGCTCCACTCACCAGATGTGTAACCATAGGCAATTTTTTAAAAAATCCTCACCTGAGAATATATTTACTGATTTTAGATAGAGAGGAAGGGAGAGAGAGGGAGAGAAACATCAATGTGAGAGAGATGTATCGATCAATCGCCTCCTGTAGGTTCCCCGACTGGTGATGGAATATGCAACCTAGGTATGCGCTCTGACCAGGAATGGAACCTGAAACCTTTCCGCATATGGGACAACACTCCAACCAACTGCGCCCCTGGCCAGGGCACCATGGGCAAATTGTTTAACTTCTCTGGACCTCAGTTTCCTCATCTATAAAATGGAGATGCAACGGACCCCCACCATTTTAGTGCTGTGGTTGTAATTTGGTGAGATAGTTTATAACTTGCCTTCTTCGAACACCGCCTAGCACAGAGTAAGTTTTGGAAAATGGCAGTTGTTGTTGTTATTATTATTGTTATCTTTAAAGATCTTTTCAGCTCTAACCTCTACAAAACTATTAAAATACCTCAAACAAGAAGAAATATCAAAATAAATTAGTTGGAAAAATTAATTGAAACTCTGGGTATTTGATGATGGAAGTAAAAGAATTTCCTAAGAAGAGACAGTCATCAAGAGATTTTAAAATGACTAACACGTATTTTCTCCTGCCGTCAGGGAGCTCGTAGAGTACGAACATGGGCTTGCTCCAATCAGCTGGAACCTGGGTCACTTGGGGAGCACGTGCCAGCTGGGCGGACCCTCGGGGAAGGGGCGTGTGTGTAGCATTTGTGCTCCAGGAGGGAGATTTGCGTGGCATTTTAAAGGCCGTGAAAGCCTTAG
The DNA here is from genome assembly GCA_004026765.1 of Micronycteris hirsuta. Lineage (NCBI taxonomy): Eukaryota > Metazoa > Chordata > Mammalia > Chiroptera > Phyllostomidae > Micronycteris > Micronycteris hirsuta. The sequence goes on along the minus strand of PVJI01002235.1, from coordinate 77,332 downwards.
ACCTGTGGAGAAAGAGACATTGTCTTGCAGGGAAGGGGGCAAAGGGAAGGGGTACTTTAAGAAGAGGGAGCAGCATGCACGAAGGCCTGAAGCAAGAGGGTACAGAGCAAGTTTAAGGAGCCACAGTGAAGTTTACTTTTAGGTGGATTTTAAGGTTTTAGTTCTAGTGTCCTGCTGCCATCCCACGTTATGTCCTTCAAATATTCTCTGAGAAACTTTAATACAACAAAGGGCACTGTTAATCTTTTAATCCCTAATTTATGCCAGCAAAAATCACTCCCTAGATTTTTTTTTTTAATCCTCGCCCGAGGACATCCTTATTGATTTTAGAGAGAGGGGAAGGGAAGGAGAGGGAGAGAAAGAGAAACATTGATGTGAGAGAGAAACTTCCGTCAGTTGCCTCTCGGAGGGACCCTTCTCACAGGCACCCCAACTGGGGACCTTCTCATAGGCACCCCGTGCCCCAACCCAGCCGAGACCGACCCCACAGCCTAGGCATGTGCTTTGATTAGGAATGGTACCCACGACCTGTCAGCTTATGGGACAATGCTCCAACTAATTGAGCCACACTGGCCAGAGCACTAACTTTTTAAATTAGGTATTTCCATCAGGATTTCTAAAAAACAAACAAACAACAATTTACCACTACCCGATGTCTACTACTTTTTGCTCAAATATTCTCTTTGTACTTTTTTAAAAAGGATAACTTTATAAAGGTTATTGACTTTTTAATTTTTTTGGTTCTTGGATATGTATTTTTTACTGAAAAAAATTCAAAAATTAACATATGAAATGTATAAACACATGAGTAAATAATGTAATGTCAAAGAACTATATTTGTAAAGTGTTTTTTAAAACATGTTTAGATTGCAGTGAAAACAATGTACCTCTGGTCCCTCTTAACACACAGAGCAGCTCAGAAAAACAGTGGTGGAAATAAGCTAGCTGCGTTCAATGCCATCATCGACAGTAAGTCCACTCGGCTGTGCTCAGCTATCAATGTCTGAGGTAGAGGAGCTCTAACAAGAGTTCTGGTAACGTCAAAATGAATATTTTTGGAAACAGCCCTCTCCTCACCCCCAAAAGAGCAATGCAGAAAGAGAAACCGTTCTCCGTGTGCAGAAGCTAAGACAAGAAGGAGCTAAGGGGTCACCCATCAGTGGCCTTAGAGAAGTTCAGCTGCCAAAACATGCATAAGACCACATTTAGCTCTCATTGTTCTTTTTTTTTTTTAACATGAAAATTCACACCACTGGCTGTATGTGTTTAACATTTTACTTTCCCACACAATACTCAGTGTGGTGGATAAACAACTAACGGTGCACAGTAAGAAATTGCACACTAATAAGACGAACTTACGCACGAGGGCAAGATAATTTAAGTGACTCGACTTCAAGAGACCTTCCCTTTTTGTCCTCAATTCACATTTCCTTTTTAAAATCAGGTGTTAGCCTTTTGCCAGCATTTGGTTCCTGGTAAAGGCCGTGGTCTTTTACTCCAGCACGGCGCAGTAGTGCCCCCGAGTTTAATTAGTCCCGCAAAAGTTTATTGAACAATGCCTAAGAAGACACAGCTCTGCCCTCATCGGGGCTGCGTGTTGGGGACGGGGAACAGACAGTGGACAAGTGCTCATACACGTGATGAGGGTTAAGAAGGAGCCCTACAGGCACCGTGGGAAGATGTAACTGAGGGTCCCTAAACAGATTGGGGGGAACCGATCGGGGAGGCCTCCCTGACTGAGCGAGCGATGTTTAAGCTGAGTTTTGAGGAACAAGAAGTTTGCTAAGTGAATGGGGGAGAAGAGCAATCCAGGATGGGGGAGCAGCACATGAAAAGGCCCAGAGGCTGCAGAGAGAATGAAGAATGGAAGAATTGAACTGTGTGGCTACAATATACAGATGGTTGAAAATGGAGTTGGAAAGGTAAGTGAAAGCCAAAAAATACAGGGCTTTGTAGTTTACAGTAAGGACTTGGACCTTCATCCAGGATAAATGGGGAGCCATTGAGGGTTTTAGGCAGGGGGAAAGATAAGATGAAATTTGAGGCACCACACCCTGGTTGTTGGGAAAACAGGTTATAGAGGCGACGGTGGAGGTGGTGAGACTACTGAGGAAGCTACTGGTACCACTGAGCAAGAATCGGTGACTTGGGCTAGGGCAGCCCCCTTTGCCCTTGACCTGGGAAGCCTGGCATCTGTCTACAGCTTTGTCTCACCTACATGAAGACTTGGGAAACCAAGCAATCATTCGGCTAGTGTTTCATTCAAGGCACTCACTGTTTCCCAACCCATTTTCTCTGAAGAATCGAGTGTGTGTGTGTGTGTGTGTGTGTGTGTGTGTGTGGGTGGGTGTGGGTGTGCGTGCGCGCATACACACTCCTTGTTTCCTGGAGATACCCTTAATTTCAGTAGTTTCCCTGAATCCTAAAGCTTGGAGCCACCGGGGACAGTGTCTGGTGGCAGGAGGTTACCCATTCCTCCTTCAGGATGTCACCTGTGGGTAACAGACATGGGAGTGCTAGCCCTTTGTAACCTCTGCCATCAGGACCATCTGGGTGGGAGCTCTGATGGGGACACGCGGTGGCCGATGCAGGGGTGGATCCTCTCAGTGGCTCTGCTCTTCCTCATACCCACCTGGCTGGGTAGAGGGATGCGGCCTCTAATTTGTCTCTCTTTGCTTTCCAGGTTTGGAACTGCCCTTTATACTTCCTTCTCCAACCCAAGGGAGAGACGGGAGCCAGGGCTGCTGCCTTGGAGACCCTCCCTTCACCACCAACGCCACAAGGATGGGATGAAAGGTAAGGGCGGGGTATTTCTGTGTTTGAGGCAGGAAAGGACTGTTGGTGAGGAAGAGAAAATAACAAGGACTGGAAGAAGGGGCATCTTTATTTCTCAAAGCTCACTTGCCAAAATACTTGCTGTGGTGAATAATAAAGAGGTAGAAGGCAAAAATTCATTCTAAATAATTAAATGAGAGCCATACATATAAGGTAACCTACCCTTAAAAAAAAAGATTTTATTTATTTTTAGAGAGGGCAAGGGAGGGAGAAAGAGAGGGAGAGAAACATCAATATATGATTGCCTCTTACGTGCCCTCCACTGGGAATTTGGCTCGCAACCCAGGCATGTGCCCTGACTGGGAATCGAACTGGCAACTCTTTGGTTCTCAGGCCCATGCTCAATCCACTGAACCATACCAGCCAGGTGGTCAACCTTTAGTGGATCAAATCCTATTAATAAAAATACAACCTCTATTTTTGGAGGGCTTACTAGGTGACAGGCACATGGCATTTTACATGTATTATCTTACTAAAACTTCCCCATGAGGTTGATTCTCTCATTATCCTCATTTTACACATAAGGAAACTGAAGGTAAGTGACCTGCTCCATGTCCCACAGCTAGTGGGTGGTGCAGAGTATGGCTCCAAAGTAAGCCTCTCCCCTACACCACGCTAAACCTCTGCTCACTAAGGAGGACCAGGAAATCGAATTCAAAATCTGGTCCTCCATAAATAATTAAAAGAAGAAAAATCTGGCCCCAGTCACCTGGGACCTCGTGTAATATGCATGCTCCTGGGCTCTGACCCAGACCTCCTGAGACAGCCTCTGTGTGTGGGGCAGGGGAGGGAGCTGGGGCCTGAGCATCAGCATGGTAACAGGTGCCCTGAGATTCGGGTGCACATAAGTTTCAAACCCTCTGAACAAAGCCAAAGTTGAAAGAGTGCATACGACCAGCGTGCACTCCCCAAAGGGCCATGGGAGCTCCATCTAGGCCAGGTGGTCCCGGGCGACCAGAGGATGTTTGCAGCTCCTTTACCTGTGGCCAGGGAGAAGAAGCCCCACTCTATCCCCTCTTGCCGAGCAGAGTTTGCCCAGACTGAGAGCTGGCAAATTCCCACGGCTCAGGTAACCTACTCTGTGCAGGGACAGAGGGATGTCTTGTCACCGAGGAAGCCACAGGGTGGTAGGACAGGTCAAAGTCATGGACAGGCTCACTTAGTGCCCAGTCTACTTCCCCTGCCCCCGCCCTGTCCCCTACCACCCAGCACAGGACTCTTGTCCCAGCCATGCTGCTGGGCTTTGGGGCACAAGGATGACCTCTCCTCCAAAAGAAGTTTGTTTGTGAACTGCCTGCTTGACTGCTTTGAACCTCAGAAGATGGGCATTTTCTGGGACAGCCCTTCTCTGAACAGGGGGCGACAGAAGCTTTACAGCTTTGCCACCTCTCCCTCCTGGGCCAACAAGACTCTGGGGTTAGCTGGGTGTGTGGGGGGAATGGTTTTCTATGCTTAAGCTGGGCCTTTTTATTTTATTCCCTCAGATGTTACCAAATTTCAAAAATCAAGCCTATGGTCAATATTTTTATATAAAAAGCCACGTTGTCCCTTACATATTAAAGGAAATAAGCAAAGAGTGGAAACATGCCCAAATTTATGCTATTTTCTATATTTTTCAAGGTTACATATGGTGCTTATTTGTGTACAGAATCTGGAAGAACACATAAGCTTCTGACAGGAAAGGAGGGGCCGGGGTTGGGGTGCGGTGTTCCTTGTCCCCGCTTATTCTCTGGTGCTGCTCGCCTCGTTAGCCTTGTTCACGTACTGCTTGAACAAAGAAACAATATGAGGAAAACCGAACAGAAGTGGTCACCATAACAAGAAGTGGTCACAGGTAACAGGTTGCCATGCTGCTAGACCCCTTTGCAACTCTTTGGTTGCAGAAATATAATAAAATCCTCAAGTCCCTGCCAGTCAACTGGGTCTTTGATCCACAACGTCCCCCAAGAAGCCCTGATAGTGGCCTTGGTGACAAATGCAATGTGGTGAATATCACATTAGAAGTATGGCACACATGGGGGCCGGGGCACCTGGCCCAGGCTCTTGGATGGGACAGGGCATGTGGGTGCAGGGAAGAGGCAGTCCTGCTGGGCATAAATGCAAGGTGGGACGGGGAGGAGTCAGACACGATATACGATACGCCAGATGTAGAGACCTTCGCAGGTATGCAAAATCTCTGGGCTTCTCCAAATGGTGATGGGATTCATAAGCAGGGGCAGGAATGAGGGTGGCCTGTGGTCAGAATGAAATTTCAAAGAAGGACACCAGTGGTTCCTGGGCTGGCTGAGTTGGAGGACAATTCAGAGGCAGGAGACCAGGTGGGAGAGGCCTTCATCCTTCCTCCCTCTGAGACGTGATGGTGGCACGACCTCAGACAACAGGGCTGGGTTCCCCAAACAGAAAATTGCCCAAATCATGGGGTTCTGCTGGGGCCTTGGCATTTCCGGTCATTTCCCATGGAACAGGATCCCTCGTGAAGACTGAAAACTGATGTTCTTCCTTCTCCTGCAGCTTCTCCACGGGAGCTGAGCATTGGCCATGACAGCAGATGGGCCTCTAGCTCAGGATGTGAAGACCCTCCTTTTGGACTGCAAAAGCTCCCAGTTTCCTTTTGGGAGTTTCAGGGGAGGTACAAGCCCATGTGGGATAATAGAAGGCTCTCCTCCCAGTTTGGCTCAACTTGAAAAATGAAAGTGATGGGACCAGTCTTGTTTCCTGGATGCAGGGAGCAGTTGAAACCTGTTAGAGCTATTTTATTTAGAGGCAAGAATGGTTAGTAAAATGGTGCCCTTGTATCTAGGAGCGGCGGGCCTTGCTTTTCTTCCTTGAATAGACAGATTTTTTGCTGTTGGTGAAGACCTGTGAAGACTGTAGTTTAAATTCAACTGGAAAGTGGTCACTGACTTCCAGGGCCTGTAAGGATAAAAGAGAGATAAATTTGAGAATTAGAAAACACTCTTATTTTAGTGATGAGCAAATTTCTCTTCTCCAGAAGAGAAGATGAAATGCCCCCAATCACAAAAGTACACACACTGGTGAGTAGCATCCTTGGACCAGCTTAGCTAGAAATTTAAGCAGGTCCTCAACTCACAGAATCATAGGCATTGAGACTCAAGACCCAGTGGTCCAATCTTGTGTCTCTACTAGTGGGCTTAGAGGGTAACACAACCCATCTTCCCAGAACAGTGGCATAGAAAGAAAAGATGGCAGCCATACCTCCTCTTCGGTTAACTTGTAAGCTTTCTGGAAGTCAAAGACGCCATTTGATTTGGGAACAACAGAGTTGACGATCTCTTGTCCTCTCAGCACAATCCTACAGAAGAGGAGGGAAGACAGTCATGGTAAGCCATCCTGTTGGTTTCTGAGGTTGAACCAAGGTCCATGTTTGACATCTGAGATTGACTGGGCAGCCTGGACCTTCCATGTGGTGCACAAGGCCCAGACCTGATTTTAGCTTGTGACCTTTAGGACACTGCCTAAGACTGGGAAACAGGATCAGCTCCTGCTGTGGCCCTGTGGGCACCAGGACAGTGTGACCCTGTGTAGGCAGGTAGCCCTGGGTGTGGAAGAGGAGCCCTTGTGTGACACATGGACATCACACCACAGAGCAATATCTTGCATTCTAAGATTAGTATTTCCTGTGCAATTATTTTTCACTTTTCCTGATTCAATTGTGGAGAAAGGTGCTGGCTTGTCTTTAAAACTCCCTAAGCTCCCATTTTGACCAAGAGAGCGAGCAGGCTGCAACTGCCAAACATTCTAGAGGCAAGAGAGTTAAGGCAGAATTTACATTGTTTGGTTTTCACTGGGATTATTTTTATAGTCATTTTCAATTTATGGCAAATGATGCTGTTTTCTTATTATAGTACTATGAAGTTTCCTCTAAAATTAATTCATTTCAGTAAGAAACGAACGAATGTAATGACAAATATGGAGAAAAACCATAGGACAGTTGCTTTGCAGCGATGATAAAAAAAAAACGGGCACGTGGTAGTTTACTCAGTTTCGGAAACACGGGCACTCTAATGGACACCAAGCGGTGACGTGGGTGGGGTCTACATGGCCCCAACAGACCGTCTGAAGAATGACAAGATGAGTCAGACTGCCAGGTCATGGCCACCCACTGAGCTTCCCCTGACTCTCACAGGTTGACTGGCTTTCTGGGTTGGGTGACAACGTCACCTGGTTAACTCTGAATTCACTCCACAAGTATACTCTTTGCATGCGACTGGAGATTTCTTAAAGCGACCCTGTCAGACCCAGATTGTCAAGAAGGACAGAGTTATGGGCCCCCCTTTTCTGACTTCCAGGGTGTGCATGGGCGGGCCAGCCGATCCTGCTAATCTCTCCTGAGCCCAGACCAGTGCGTAGGAGGTGTTCAAGAGATATTTGAATACAGAACAAAGACTGGCATTGAGTCCATTTCATCTTACTCCCTTCATTAAATATTCATATGCCTTTTAAAAAAACACAAAAGATACACACTATTAAGGAAAAGATAGAAAACTGAGAGTAGCAGAATAACAAATTAAGCTTTAAAAAACCACAGGTCATCCTGCCATCCTTTGGCATACATGTGTATAATGCGGGGGTTTTAGTAAACACCTTTTTTAAACCTGTCCACCTACCCCACCTAATCTATGTGAACTCCTACCCTTGTGATTCGCTGGGCTTCTGCTTCAGTATTTGCAGTCTGATCCCTCTTGTTGGCCAGGGGAGACGAATGGGGCCACAGAAAGGACTTGACCTGCCTAAGGCTACACAACTGGCAGCACTTTGCTGGCAGCCCCTCAGAATGGAGGGAGGTGGCAGGGAACTCAGGCTCTTGGGAAGCCCCACCCGGACTCTGCCTTCCCCAGTGCTAGGGCTGTTGCCACTTTCAAGAGCAGGAGTGGTGACTTCTGCAATGGACATATGAGCCCTGAAAGCTCCAAGAGGAACAAAGGAGGTCATGAGATGAAAATGAAAGCCAGATCTCAAACTAGAGAAGTAAGAACAACTGTCGACATGTAGATAGGCAGGCCGAGCCCTGGGAACGGAAGTTCCGAGGGGATTCCCTGCCCGTGGTACCCGCTATGAATGGCCAGGTCACGAGCATTCACGGGCTTCAGGCGCTCTCACCACCTCCCTCCCGACTTAAGGAGCAAAAATGAAAGCTGATGGAAAATCCCCAGAAAGATTTTACAAATACAAGAGCATGCTATTATTTAAATGTATGTATTTGCATCTAGGAAAGTGCAGCAAACGCTTTAGAAGTATAAACAACCCTTGCTTTAACTGGTCTCATTTTTAGAGTTTAACCTTAAGGAAATCATAAGTATACGCATAAAATGCATATATAGAATCAGAAATGTTTAAATAACTAACCCTTGGTAGCATAATAACCTAGTGCCCAATCCTAGTGCCCAATGATAGGGGATTGAGTGAGTAAACTATGGCATGTCTTTGTGATGGAATAATTAACAGCAATGAATGTACTGAGCACTTATACGGCAGGCATTGTGTTATAAGATTTACACACGCTACTTCATTTAATTCTCATCACACGTCCATGAGTGAAGCACTACTATAATCTCCATTTTATAAGTGAAAAAACAGAGGCACATGTCTCTTGGTCACAGACATTAAGGGTTAGAACCAGGATTTGAGCCCACACATGTCTGACACCAAAGCCCACGGCTGCCGCTGCTGAACTACAGTGCCTGGTCCCTGCAATTTGTGTACTGCACAAAGCACTGGGTAGAGAGGTCTGAACTCTGCCTGTTCTCCAACCCAACTTCCTCATTTGACCAGAGGGGCGCCTTTTCTGACGCAGACTAAGCATGGCAAGGGCTACCAGCGTCAGGCAGACGCCTCCCACCTGTCATATGCACAGTTGGTGCTCATCTTGACAGTGGTGTCCTCTTGGTCCCCGATCAGCCAAATGAACTTGGGGTCGGTCCTCAGGCGGATGTCATTCCAGGCCTTCTTGGAGACATACTTGCAGCCTGCGTTGAAGTCGCCCATGAAAATGAAATTCTGAAAGACATGATCTGGAGCATCAGTCACCTGGTGGGCATTGTTGCTGAACTCTTTCGCTTGTAACTGCTGGCAATGACTGACTGCATCTCCCATGCCCAGTAAATGATCCACTTTGTTATGGGCTAAATTGTGTCTCTTCCGCAAATTCACATTTTGAAGTCCTAAACCCAGTACTTTAGAATGTGACTGAATTTGGAAAGAGGATCTTTAAAGAGGTTATTAAGATAAAAATGAGATGTTGTAGGTGGGCCCTAATCCAGTATGACTGGTGTCCTCAAAAAGAAGAGATTAGGCCCTGGCTGGTGTAGCTCAGTGGATTGAGTGCGGGCTGGGAACCAAGGGGTCCCGGTTCGATTCTCAGTCAGGGCACATGCCTGGGTTGCAGGCCAGGTCCCCAGTGAGGGCCATGTGAGAGGCAACCACACATTGCTGTTTCTCTCCCTTTCTGTCTCCTTCCCTTCCCCTCTCTCTAAAAATAAATAAATAAAATCTTTAAAAACAACAACAAAAAAAAGAAGAGATTAGGACACAGAGAGACACAGAGGGAAAACCAAGGAAGGGAGAGGCCTCAGGAGAAAGCAACCCTGCTGACACCTTAATCTTGAACATCTAGCCTCCAGAAAGCTAGAGGAAATAAATTTGTGTTGTTTCAGCCACCCAGTCTTTGGTATTTTGCTATGGCAATCCTAGCAAATGAATAGAAGGTCTTTCTTAATTTCTTTTTGTTTTTTAAAAGAAGCAGCCATGGTTTAAAATACAGTCACAGTTTTGATGAGTATTTGGCAGGTGAGTATGTACAAAGAAGGGTGTTCCTAATGGGAAGGGGGATATTTCCTGTAGTTGCTCCCCTCTGTTCTTAGTCACCGGGTCTCTATAATTCAGCATGCAGAGTCAGATGGGGATAAAAGAAGTCAGCTAATTTATTTCCTCGCATCTTTTGTCTCTGGCTCAAACATATGAATGAATCAACACCTTTTGTTTCCAAGCAGGAAAGATGAACTTGGGTGGTGTATCTCACAGTTTTGGCACAGCTCTCTCCCTCCCTCCTATTGTCTTGAAGTTGGGGATTTATTCCTGTAGAAATTCTATCCGTTGAGGAAGTGGGAAAAACCTTAGGTCACCAACAGAACCATTTTATCTTGGAAGTATTTTTCCCTGCAGGGCTCTTGGAACAGAACTTTAATATTCCTCAGTGCAGCGGAAGTGCCAGATTTCCTTGTTTGCACTATTGTTTGGGGCTGTTGCTGACTTTAGAGTTTTCTTTAAAAACATTTTATTTTGACCTCAGTGATCATGATTTTCCCTGACATTGATGGGCGTAGTAGAGGACAGGATGTCATCCTTTACCCTAGAGACTACCAGCTTCTATGAATATAAGCACAATTTAGCCCAGACTGGTGTGTGTCAGTTGGCCGGGCATCATTCCACAGGGTGAAAAGTTGTTGGTTTGATTCCTGATCAGCGCACATGCCTGGGTTTTGGGTTTGGTCCCCATTTGGGGCCACACAAGAGGCAGCTGATTGACGTTGATCAATGTTTCTCTTCCTTTCTTTCTCCCTCCCTTCCTCTCTCTCTAAATATAAATAAATAAAAAATTTTTATATATAAAATCTTTTTACAAGGCACGATTTGCTGAGCATTCATTGTGTGCCAAGTCCAGCATTAAGTGTCTCATAGTTTCAGGGTAACAAACAGTAGAAGGTAGAAGACATCGAGCCCCTGTAGAAACAAGGGGGAGGGCCTGCTCTGCACCACTCAGCTGGGAGGTTCCAGTGGTCAGGTCAAGAGCTGAGCCCTGATCTGCCTCACCGAGGGCCTCTTAGCACGAATTTCCACTCTTGTTCATTTTTGTGCCACTGATACCTCCCCAGTGTCCAACACTTAACAGATTTTAAATAAATTCTTGTTGAATAAATGAATTAATTCACAATTTTAGGAATGAATGAATAAGCCTTTTTCTTGACTTGATCTTTCCAAATAAGCAGTGAAACACACCCACTGTGTTCTCCATGCTCCAGCTCTGAGTCTACGCTTCACTTGGCTCATTTTGCACTTTCAGCAGTGCACTGAGAAGGAGGACCGAGGAATCACTGGAGTCACACCCCAAAAGGAGAAAAGAAGAATGCAGAGGAGCTCTCCAGAGCAGGGGTCCTGACCAGGGGCCTGTGGACTGGTACTTGTCCAAGGCCTGTTAGGAACAGGGCTGCACAGCAGGAGGTGAGTGCTGGCAAGCAGTGAAGGTTGGCATGACCTCCTGAGCTCTGCTTCCTGTCCAACCCCCATGCCCCAAACCGTGGAAAAATTGTCTTCCACAAAACCAGTCCCTGGTGCCAAAAGTGTTGGGGCTGCAGCTCTCGAGCACTTCCATACTAACCAAGCACTTTCACAGACCCTCAAAGCCACAGGTGGTGGCATCCCTGTTTTCCAGATGAGGAAATAGTTGAGGCAGAAGGGATGGTAGATGTATCTCCCTTCTGTGGGAATAGCAAGCCTAGTATGGGAAACCACCATCCTCCTCCCCTCAGTCCAGAGGGCTGGGGGAGGAGGTCCGACACAGATTTAGCCAATCAGAGCATCTCAACCTCCTGATCACACTGATTACTTCAGGATGGACAAGTGCCCCAATCAGCACCAGTAAGACTCAATCCCAGGGTATTTGTTGCATTGTGGAAAAGAAAATTGGCCATTTGGTCTAGAAGCTCTTGGTGGCCATCTTTTCACCCCAAGGGTAGAGCCAGCCTGAGAATGGAGCCCACTCAAAGGAAAGGAGGGCCAAGAGGTGGCCCTGATAACTCTGAGCCCTGGACCAGCTGTGCCTGAACTGCTCCTGTACATTTCAGTTATAAGAATCAATAAACACCTTCTCCTTTTCGAAGCCAGTCTGAGATTCTGTCACTTGCCTCTGAAAGACTTCTGACCTCTTTGTGTGTCACCGTTCTCAACTGCAAAGTGAGGGCGATAAAAGTAGCTGCCTCATGGGTTGTCGGGAGGATTTAATAAACTTGTCCACGTCCAGCCTCAGCACAGTGCCTGGCCCCAGCTCTCCCCTCCATGAATGTTGGCAGCCATTGTTAGTGCAGTGGGGTGTGAATTCCCAAGACCCACATGGATGGTGCCCAGGCAGATTTAACGAGAAAGATATTTAGGGCTGAGGGAAGGCCTAAAACGAGGCTCAAAAGTGGTGGTGTCTGCACATGCTCTGTCCCCTCACCCTCCCGGGAAGTCCTTCACCCCTCTCAAGGACCAGGTTCCGCCCCTGCCAGAGGGGAATTCAACAGACACAGAGGGTCATCACCTCTGCTTTCCAACGACGTTTCACATCCATGTAGACATCGGCCAGCTCATCAATCTCTTTAACGGATGTCTCAGGGGTGGTGTGCAGGGGGATAATCACAAAGTCCTTGACAGCTGAGGAACAGGAAAGAGGCAGAGGTCACACACTTTCCCTGGCAATGTTCCAGGAACACTGCTCGAAGCAAACAGGCTGGCCTCCCAGAAGGCATGGACTGTGTCATCTGGGTCCCCCCTTTTCCAGAGGGTCCAGCCGGTGGCTGAGATTTGAATGATCTTAGGATTATGAGGCAGCTATTTTCAGTACCTGAAAGCTTGTTGTCTCCCATTCACCCTTCATGGCTAAGGAAAAGCTGGCAGACGGTGTTCCCTGCTGGCATTGTGGGTGTTTCTATTTTCATTTTTTGAAAAAGTATTTTCTAGTCTTTTTTTAAAAAGCTGTTTGGTTTTTGTACTAAGGAAAAAAATACTTTTCTAATAAAAAAAAAAACTGAAGCATGTCAGTTTATAGTCCTTTTGTAATTAGGGAAACAAAAGCCAAAAAAAGTTATTTAAAAAAAAATAAAGTGGATTTTGCAGAGTGCCTAAAAGCCTCCCCCAGAAGGCCCAGCAGGAGGGATGGAGAGAGCCCGCACGAGGGCAGGCGGGCGAGCCACGGTACCGGGCCTTGCCCACTTGCTAACAGCAGCTGTGGCGTTCCGCACGCCTCCTCCTCAGGTTTCCCCTCACTCTATGCCTGGGTCCCCACTCCCACTCAGGAGCTGGGTGCTAGTGGGCGTCACGCAGTGGGGAGGCAGGACTCAGACCTGGCAGCCTGTCTCCAGGACGTGAATCCAGCAACCTCATCTCCCACTCCCCTCCTCACGCCTCCACTCTGCTCCCCATCTTCTCTTTGGTTCCCTTACGCTCCCAACCCCTTCCCACCCTGGACTTGTGTGCTTGCTATGCGCTCCCTCTAGAATGCCTTCTTCCCAGTTCTCTCTGACCTGGTTTCTTCAGGTCACAGCCTAATGTCACCTCCCAGGGGCCATCCCTGGACCTCCAGGGGTGGGGCCTCCCCCACCCCCATTTAATGTGGGGCCTTTCACTCTGCTAGTCAATGCATGTTGCTTATTTACTTCATGCTCTGAAATTACTTGTTCTACTTCTTTGTTTGGCCCAGTGGAGCCCTGCGTTGTGAGGGTATCTGTTGTATTCACCCTCTTGGCACAGTACCCGACACCCTGGAGATGCTCAGAAATGTGTGTCGCCTGACTGACCGACTGAAAGAACGAAAATATATATAAATAGCTAACTCCTTCATCTTTAATCCTAGATACAGAGGACATAAGGAGCATCCTCAAACAAGAGAGAAAACTAAACAGGACATGGCTGAGGTGTCATCCCAAAGGAGAGAGGGAGGGGTAGAGAAGAGTGGCAGTGTGGAAACTCAATACGAATAGGTTTGGTAGCAATTCACATAGCTGAGGACTCTCTTGGAGAAGAAACAATCATTAAGGGAGTGTGAGGGCGCTCTGAACGCTGCCCTGGTCAGCCAGGTGTGAATTGTGTGCGTGACAAAGAGGATTATTGCGCATGCTCTCTGAAGGGCATGTCTTGCCCTCAATAGCCCCCACCTCCTTCTCTTTTCCTACTCGTGATTGTCCTATTCTCCTATGTTTGTCAACACTGCCTCTGAGTTAACTAACCCAGGGCAGAACTAGTTCAGGGTGTTTATATTTGTAGTTACAGGTAGTTTATATGTGTAGTTACACATTTATAGCTTTGCATATCTTTGTTTGGTCATTATCTGCCTCCCCTACTAAAACATAGCTTCGTGAGGACAGCAACTTTGTCTGTCTCGTCCAGTGCCCAGAACAGAGCCTGACCTGTAGCTGGTACTGAAAATACATTTGATTCTACATAGGCCCAAATGGCAAACCAAATTCACTCTTGACTTCCAGTGAGTGTTGCATAGGGGTTAAGAACATGAGCTCCTGAGATGGTGGCTTGGCTAACAACTCTGGCTTGTCCATTTCAATAGCTGCTGGGTGAACTTGGACCAGTGACACCGCCTCTTTGAACCTCAGTTTCCTAAACTGTAAAATGGGGATAGATAACCCTAATTCCTGTGTTGTAAGGTCACTGCAAGGAGTATATAGGAGCCTGGCACTAATCCATAATCAATCATTGTTAGTGGCTAATCCAAGTACAATTGTTGTTAGAGGTCCAGGTTCAATCGTTTGGATTTCCTCTCTACCCCCAGTCTATGGAGGAGACTTCTATGTAAGTTACTGGGGGAGAATGAGACCCTGCGTTGGGGGGGGTTCACCTTTGCTGACCATCACTGGGATTTTTTTAAATGAAGAAATAGTTGGATTTGATTGGGAGTGAGGAATTGTGGCAAATAATTTCTATCAGCCTATATCCTACAAAGACAACAGAATTGCCATTGATTCCGGAAGGTGGATGCCGGGCTGGGGAGGTCTTGAGTCATGGCTTTCTGAGAAGCCAGGCTGGTGCCATCAAACCATACTGCATCCTCTACACTCAGGTATTAGAAGTTCTCAGTGGCCTTCTCCTTGAAGCTCAGGCCTCCCTAAAGATGCTGCATAAACCTGGGTCAAAGCTCACAGTCAGGGCTGCTGCCCATTCATGGAATGACTGGGGAGATCGTGGGCAAGTGGGGCACGTGGGTCTCACCAGTGTGGGGTGACTGGAACCAGACCACAAAGGGTTCCCTGGCAAATACATCTGCGTCTCCATCCTGATAGTCATGGTAGGAGTAGCTTTTCTTCACAGAAACCAACTTTTCCCTGGAAGAGAAGAAAGGAAGCCCACCCAGCTGAGTCAGCTTTCTTCTTCCAAGAAGCAATAACATAGGTTCCCATGGCCTCATTCACCTCTCAACCCAAGAGCTAGAATGCATCTTTTGCCTGAAAACAAAGTTCAGTCAACTCTCCTCTATGACCAGGGCCCTATGGGAGCCAAAGATCTGAGCAGCACTAGTTAATGAGGTACCCACAACTTAATGTTCACACTTCAAACAAATTACTAGTAGGAAGAAGATGAGAACATGAAGTTCTAGAGTGAGCTGTGCTGGGCAACTCATGTTTCTATCCCTGGACCAGGACTTGACTACAAAGAATAAAGAAGTCCTGGACCCCTTGACCAGGCAGCCACTGAGTCAACTAACAAATTAGGTATCAGGAAGCTGCTCATGTTTTCTGTTGTGAAGAGTTGATACTTTGCGCCAGTCCCAGTTTCAATGGCAATTATTTTGATCAATATTGAGAACTAGTTAGAGATCAAAATTTGCTTTTGAAGAAAAGTTATGCATTTTGATTCAATTCACAGCTATCATTTGTAAGTGAACTGTGTTCTAGGAAGCACAGATTATGCTTACTTGTAGAGAAAGGCATATTGTTCTTTATATGTTTTTCTTCCAAGCCGAGAGCTAATCACATAGTTGTACGTTGTGCCTCTGGAATTTCTGGAAAACATAAAGATTTGACATTGCTTCTTTAAAGAAAAGCATTCCCCTACTGCAGAGGTTCCTCTCTCCAAGCAGCCTCCCTATCTCCAATGGCATCACTGAAAAGGGCTACCATTTTTTATAACCTTTGAGTCTAATAAAAAGGGCCACCAATGATTGGAAATGTGACATCTGCCAGGATCTTTACAGCCATTATTTCTTGTCCTTAGAAGTGGGTACTATTGTTATCCCATTTTTATCATTTGCAAGTACAAAGCTGGGATTTGAATCCAGATCCTGCACACGTCCAAATCCACATTGCTACATGCCACATATTTTGGCCTGTACCTGTGGGACACCACTGAGACCAGAGAAGCTTCAGACCAGAGTCAGTCCCAAACCCCACTCTGGCCCATGGCTGGGGCTGCAGCTCACACTTCCTGGTGGAGCATCCTGATGAGGTCACCTATCCATGCAGCACTCCTAAGCACATCACTCCTAGTAACATTTTTGTTGGACATTCTCTCCTGCTCTGAGGCCCCCCAGGCATTTTCTCACAAGCCCAGAACTATAATTTCAAATCAACTACTGTTTATGCTCTGGGGAATACAGCCGTGAAGTCCCATGGACTCTCACCTTCCTTATTCCAGAGAAACTTGATTCTCAGTGTGTTTGCCAAACCTGCTGGTAACTTCACCCTGGGCAGAGCCTGACCCGGTTTTACTCCACCTGCTCACAGAGAAATCTAGGGCACATTTAAGGCAAAGCATAGTCTCAGGTTCAGCTGGAAAAAGCAGGACTCTTGAGGAGCCGATTTAGATTCCTGGGGCTTTAGCTGCATATTCTAAGGCAGATGGGCCATTGGGTCCCAAGAGTGTAGACAATGGATTCCTCTGGGCTTCCAGTTTGGGAAGCCTGGCCCTTTTCTAATTCTGGCCTGCCAAGTCCTGGTTTGGCAAACTGTTAGCAATATCTTAGTTATGAAGTGACTAAGGTCCCTCCTGGCTAATGGAGGATAAGGGGACAAAGAGGCCTGGTTCTGCCCTGGGTCTATAGGACAGTCTAGGGAGGTTGGGGAAAATCGAGACCACTGGAGGTGGGAAGACTCATTCCAGACTTCTGGGCCGGGGGGCGGGGGGGAGATGACTGCGACACCCAACCTCTCAGTCCCCCGTACCTCCAAAAGCTGATCAGAGCGCTCTAAGAACAACCGAGGGGGCTCGGAATAGAGCGCTGGCTGTGGAGGCAGACATGATTATTCTTTGAGAAAGAATTGAATCCTAAATATAACTCAATGTCATTTAAAACTATTTGAGGACACTACTTTTTTTAATAATTTTTAACTTGCAAAATCAATTCAGACTTTTGTAAAATATTCAAATCATACAGAAGTATATAAATAAAAAGCAAATGTTCCCCATTCCTTCACTGACACCCTACACAATAGTCCTCCAATCACTGCCCCTCAGCCCCCAAAAGTAACCACTATTGACAGCCTGGAGCACGCCTTTCCAGTCTTTCTTCTATGACCATGCGAACTCACACATACGCTTATTCCTGTATAATGTGATGTGATTACTAAAATGGATTACTCCACCTATAGTTCTGAACTTTTTTTTCAATTGCAGCCATCTTTCCAAGCTGGACTATTTAGGTTTAACCTGTTCTGTAGTAAACATGATGTGTAATGGCTGCATAATATTCCAGCTTGTGGGCATAGCATAATTTCCTACTGGCACTCCATCTTTCTTTATAACAGTACTTCTCACCTCAGCCTCTTGGCTGTTTCTTTCATTTCTCTCTCTGTCCTGGCTCCTTACCTGTCTCCCTTATTTTGCTTTATTACATTAAAGCTAGCTGGTTGAAAAGTTCTCAGGACCACGGCTAGTGGAGTTGAAAGCCCAGGCAGTGTTGGCCACATGAACTGGTGGTCAGGGTGAGTGCTTCCTCTCACACTAAGTTCAGTTCCCTGGGGCTTTTCAGGTGTCCTTGACCTTGACCTTGAACCCACAGAGGGTATGGGGCCCCATCTTTACCCATTCAGCTTCTCCATCAGCCTGGGACAGATTGTGTTGTAGCTGTTCTTGATTTCCATCACGAGTATGATGTCACAGCGTTTGATGACCTGCAGAGAAAGAATTCCCAGGTGTCTGTGGGCATTTACTACAAATAACGCAAAGCCTTTCTTGGAGCACTTACTATTTTTTAACTATCAAAATGGGTGCTTTGCTAAACTAATTAATTTCTCGTCTAAAATAAGTGAAGGGTTCCATGAAGTAGATACTATTACTACGTCCATTTTAAAGACAAAGAGTCTGAGGTTCCGGAAAGGTGAGTGATTATCCAAAGTCACCGAGCTAGCAAATGGCCGAGGCAGAATGTGAACCTACGCAATGCAAATCCAGAGCCCACGATCACACTCAGAACTTCCTACCGCTTGGCTTTGCTGGAATACAGATGATAATAATAATAACAATAATAATAAATATTTATTAAGCCCTTAGTAAATGAAAAGTGCCAGCTGGATACTGAGGTATAATTACCATGATAATAATTGTAAGAGCTGACATTTACTGTGAGCCTGAGCTGAGCCTCACCATCCCTATGAGATGACTATGATTACTAGCCTATTAAGCACAGGAGAAAAGCAGTATCAGAGTGACTGAGTGACTAGCTGAAAGGCACACAGCCAGTCTAGGTGGTAGAGCCAGGATTTGAACTCAGGTCTGTGTGACTGTAAAGTCTACCATGCTAAACTCTTAAAATACAGCCCCTGCCCTGAAAGACTTATAGTCCAGTGAGAGAAACAAATGGAAACAACTAGCTACAGTGAGAGGGAAATGAATTTGTGCTAAACAAAGTCACAGCTATAGGAATGTTGAGGTGTAATTAACTACTTCTGCCCATATATCAGGGAAAGGCCCAGGGAGGAGAGGACATTTGAAGGCTCTGGAAGGCGGGAAGGAGTTCAGTGGGTAAAGAATTCAGGAGAAGCTCCTTTTCCATATGATTTCTATATTTATATATATTTACAAAATTGGCATCAATCACCAAAATGAGTTGTCCATTGGTTCCAAGTATGGACCAGGAGTCAAGTGGCCTTAGATTCCTATCTTGACTCTATCACTCACCAGCAGTGTGACTGTGGGCAAGTCACTTAAACTCCCTGAACTACTAGATTCTTTATCTGTGAACTGGTATAATTGTCCCTCACGGTGATTAAATGACATAATGGATATAAAATTCTCTCCCCAGTCCATGGCACAGAGCAGATGCTCAGCAAACAATGGCAATATTTATCACACAGTTCTTGTCTTATTTTTTTAACCTAATATTACATTGTGTTTTCCCCCCACTCATTAAATATCCAGTTCTCAAATTAATTCATGATGCATTGTTTTCTGCCTCAATTTCAGGCCAGGGGAAATTGTCTCCCCTGGCTTCATTTCCCTAGGAGGAGGACTCGAGGAGGAGGGTCCCCAAAGGCCTTCCCAGATCTGAAACTCAGTGAGATTTTCCTGACTCTGTTCACAGAGGGGAGGTGATTAGGGGCACTGCAGGGCTAGGGGTGGGACAATCCCAACAGGGGATGTCGTGAGTGCACCTGGGGAGAGGGGAAGGGCCAGTCTAGAGAAGTCTAGAAAAATCTGGGGCAGAGAGCAGTTTATGAATGCCTCTTCCGTTCCTCTAAGGAGGAAGCAGCACAGCATGGTGGGGAAGAACCCAGATAAGGTCAGTCAGACTTCCGTTATGACCCACTCTTTCCCATACTTGCTCCATGATCTTGGGCAACTTACTTCATCTCTCCTATCTCTAGTTGCCTCATCTGTAAAATGGGCCTGATAATCTGAGGGGTTGTCAGGCCGAACTCGGATACAGCATATTAAAGGCTGCGTACGCAGTCAGTGCTCCTAAATTAAGTTAGCGTGTGCTGTAAGCTCTGTGAAGAGGCGGACAGTGCCTCCCACACCCACTGTCTCACTCCCAGGGCCTTGGGGCATCTGGCATGTGGCCTACCGTCGAAGAGTAGTGGTTGGATGAACAAGCTCTACTCTTAAGGACGCAAACGGAAGGAGTCACAGACAGAAGGAACCTCTCCCAGGCAGGATTCGGCATCTGTAGAATTGCCCTTCGCGCTGCCAGCAAACCTAAGATGGAGAAGGCAGGCCTCCCTCACTCCCCAACCTCCCCAATGAAGGCACGATGATGCTGGGCTCACCTCTGACATGATAACTCCAGTAGGAAAGAGTGGAAAAGGCATTTCCACTTGTCTGGTTGAGTACATGGTTGGATGTTACGGAAGCCTGAATAAGTCACTTCACCATTCTGAGCATCAGTTATAGAGAGGGCGATGCCATCTATGTCATAGTATTAAATAAGTGTGTAAAGTGCTCAGGCAAGGCACCCTGGAAATACTACTACCCTGAGTGCCTGGGGTTTGCATTTCACCGTAAGTGCTCTGGGTGGCTCTGTTTCCCGATGGCCTCTGTTTACGGGGTGGTTTTGCAATGATGGGGAAGGTCAGAGGCTTCAGATGTGCTTGGTATTGGCGTGTTGGGCTCTCAGCCCTCTAAAACACAGTGGCTTAAGGAAGGTGCTGGTGGTGTGCCCCCCACAATGGAACCTCCAAGGAACACAATGTCAACCTCCCAAGGCTGTGGTGACGCTTCCCAGGTGGAATAAGTGAGGAGGGCGAGAGGAACTCAGCAGGAATGCAGGCTTCATGCGCCTTTGTGTGAGGAAGTGGGGAAAATAGTTTCCAGCTGAGCCAGGGAGTCACAGTTCTCACAGGCTTGGCATGGCTGTCTTGGCTAAAAAATAACATCCGGAAGGCCTTGGGTGTCATCCCAGGGCAGGTCTGAAAGGACCATCTGAGGAGGAACAGAACATGCCGGTTCTCGCTCTAATCCATTTTGCCCAATAACAGCAGCGGCAGGTGTGTGTTTGTGATCACCTGCCCTGTTGCCTTGCTCACCTCGACTTCACCCAGCCAACCTGTGCTACAGGTTGTGTGAGACCCATGTCACTGAGAGGCCCTGGAGGCTCAAGGAGCAGAAGGGACTTCTCAAGCTCACTGGCCTGGCTGCCAGGTGGGATTCCCACTGTGCCATGGTGCCTCCCAGGTTTTCTAAGGAAGTAACACCCAATCAGAGTCCTAGGAAAGGTTTCCGCAACCAGCAACAGAAATAAATTAACCTGTAGGGCAGCAATTTCAACCTTCTTCATCTCGTGGCATAGATAAACTAATTACTAAAATTCTGCAACATACCAAAAAATATATTTTTCACCGATCTGACAAAAAAAGTAGGTATAATTTTAATTCATTCACATCAGATGGCTATTGTTGTGTTGGCTGTTGTCATTTTTTTATCTGACAATCTAAGGGAAAAGAGGTCAGTGCCCCTGACTAAATTGTCAGGTATCGCATGCTGTAAAAATTCTTGCAGCAGCCCTGACCTGCATGGCTCAGTGGGTTGGGTGTCATCCCGCAAAGCAGAAGATCACCAGTTTGATTCCTGGTCAGGGCACATGCCAGGTCCTCAGGAGGTGCACATCAGTGTTTCTCTCCCTCTCTGTCTCCCTCCCTTCCCCTCTCTCTAAAATAAACAAATAAAATCTTTAAAAAATAAATAAAAATTCTTGTAGCACACCGGCTGAAAATCGCTGCTGTAGGGTAAAGAGTGTGGGCCCAGTTCCCAGGAATTGGTTATCTTATCCAAAGTATCTAAATGGGGAAAAAGATTGGGGAAAAGGTTGATGGGGTGGGGGAAGGAAAGGAGGATGAGGAAAAAGGGGAAGGGGAGAGAAAAAAGGAAGAGAGAAAGAAAGAAAGAGAGAAAGAAAGAAAGAGAGAAAGAAAAGAAAAGAAAAGAAAAAGGAGGAGTGAAGGAAGGAAAGAAAGTAAGAGAGAGAGAAGGATGGAAGGAAGGGCGGGGGAAGAAAGGCAGGAAGGAGGAAAGGAAGGTGGAAAGCACATAAAAATCTGCGCTGCACTGAAGGTTAGGAGACCAGGCTGAGTGGGCATCTCACCCACTCACCCACAAGCTATACAGTGTTACTTCACCTTCCTCCATTGCTCGTCATCTCTCCATGGGGATTAGTATCCTCTTTCCTAAGGGTTATTAAATGAAATCCTGTATTTATGGTGCCTGACACAGGTTCAACGAGTGGTATTAAGAATTGTAGTAGGCTCTGGCCAGTGTGGCTCAGTTGAACCGTCCCATGAACCGAAAGGTAGTGGGTTTGATTCTCAATTACGGCACATGCCTAGGTTGCAGGTTCGGTCCCTGGTTGGGTCATGTATGAGGGGAACTGATCGATGTTCCTCTCCCTCTCTCTTTCTCCTTTCCCCTCTCTAAAATCAGTGAGCATGCCCTCAGGTGAGGATAAAAAACCCACAAATTATAACACTAGCCAATGCTCCCCTGAGCTTACTGTGAGCCAGGTACTACAATATCTTACGAGTTTACATACATCAGCTCGTGTGTTCCTTGAAACAGCCCTACAAGGAGGTACTGCTATTGTCCCCATTTTAAGATGATGACAGCGAGGTGAAATGGCTATTATAATTACTGCTATCCTTATTGTTACAAAATTCCAAGCCAACCGCTACCTTCACCCAAGGAACTAACTTTAGTTCAGTTCCTCCTGAGTCTCTTCAAGTGTGAAAGCAGGAGAAAGGGTGCAAGCGGTGTCCATCGACCCTTTGGACGGGGGAAGGGCTCACCTTCACAACAACATCCATGGCCTTCTGGTTTTCCATCTTGGTTTCCCCAAAGGATCTCACGTTGAAGGAGCAGATCCTGAGGGCCAGAGCGCCGTTGATGGAGAAGAGGAGGAGCAGGGTGGCCAGCAGCTGAGACATCCTGGCGCTGCTTCTGGACTCAGTGCGCAGTGTGAAGACAGCACTGTTTGCAGCGCAGGCTCCCAGCCACCTCCACAGGCCACTTCCTTAAGCTCGGCTGACTTATATGTAAGGCCTGCAGACAACAGGAATTACTGGATTCCCTGCTGCTACTTTCACTTCTGTGAGGAACTGAAGATCATGGGTTTCATTCCCTAAGGAAATGGGCCAGGCTTTTAGGAGCCCCTGTTTCTGTCACTCTGGTGAGGAAATTGGCCTGCTTAATTTAGGCACTGTCCCATATGAAGTCATTTCTATCCCAATCAGGAGCCAGCTGTGACATCTGGCCATCTCTCCTGTGGTCGCAAAAGGCGATGTACATTTTCCTGAAAACTGATGAACTTGGAAATGGTCCCAGAGGGCACCTGGCACGATGGAGCCTTCTTCGGCGGGGACAGGGAGGCTGGGACAGGGGGAGATTCTGCTGTGTTTTCCACCGTCCCTGGGATTTGGCAGCCGGCTATTCCTTGACACACCCAGGCTCTGATTCTGTAACCACTCTGGTGGGTGTAATTAAGGTCAAGTCTGATCTGAAGGACATGATTTTTGAAGGCCATTTTACTGTGTATGATTTAACACACCAAATTCTAGCAGTGTGTTGCCAGGGAGAGCAAGAGCTGGTCTGCTGGAAGAGGTCAATGAAATGTCCTTGGACTTTAAGGACAAAGGGCCAGTTAAAGTTCCTGGGGGATCCATGACTTGACTGAGTGTTATTTTAATGCTTGTGAGAGTCCTGTCGGCCAGAGAAAGGAAGGTTTTGCAAGAATTGTAGGATTTTAGCCCAAGTAAAATGACTTTTAGAGATCTGGGCAGGAAGATATGAAGATCAGAAAAGCAAAAGAAATATGAAGTTCAACTGAGTTATAAATCCAGGTAAGATTTGCAGACTTTGGTAAAGAAAATTCTTCTGTGAAGAGGGAACTGGGGGAAGGAGGGTACAAGGGGGGTAAATGGTCGTGGAAAAAAATACAATAAAAAAGAAACAATTTAAAAATAAAATCAAATCTTGACTCAGACAAAGGAATGAAAAGGGGGTAGATAATGAGCATAACCTGAAACTAGTGTCAAGATCGCTGGACCACCTCCTCTGGAAGTGATGGGCACATGGCCGTCGCCCCAGGGAATGTATGGTATGGCCAGCATACGTCCAGCGAGCATCCTGAACAAAATCTCTGACCGAGTACGCCCAGGCATTCCAAGGAGACTCCCAGTTAGTACATGGAAGGAAACAATGGCTTCCTACACTCCCGGTGAGGTGAATCTCCTGCTGTCTAAGACCAGACCCGGGCCGGGCTGAGTCTCCGGTGAGCGCAGCTCTGGTCAGTGGGGTGATGGCTGTCTCCCTCAGTGAACAGCCACTTCCAACCAGAGAAAAAATTAAACGAGGCACACATTTTTTGTATCTTTTAATAAGGATTTCTACACATGTGATATTTCACCAACTTGTAACATTTAAGAAATTTTGGCCTATCAAGCTGACAGTCTTGTAGCACCCACACAAAATGTGCCGTTGAGGGGTTACCTCAATTTAGATTTAGGAACTTGACTTGAAATCTAAGTTTACATACAGTTCTGGAACATTTATAGAAAGTTTGGGTTAATATTGTTTTATACATTGAATTTATTAGTTAGAATTATTTAGAATTAGAATTATTTAATATTAAAAGTGGCTTTTTGTTAGTTCGGACGGTTTAAAGAACTTTACACGGAAATGGTGTACCATTTAAACTTTAAAAAGAGTTTAAAACGTTTGTAAATGGGTCCATAGCCTCTTAAAAGTAATTATTTAAGTTTGCTGGATGTAAGATTGGCAGCTTTAGCAAATAAAGACACAGAGCAGTAGGCACATTTGATTTTTAGATCATTTGAATTTAATTGGGCATCTTATATTTTATCTGGCAATCCTAGCTGCACTTATAAAAAGAATAAGCTGAACTTAAAAGCGTGACATTTTCTAAGGCAATAACCACCTTGTTGGGGTTATGGGGAAGGTTTTATTTTAGTTCCCAGCATCAAAAATAAGCTAATCTATAAGACAAGAGAGCAAACTGATCTGTTTTTGAATTATTAACTTCAATAAGTTAAATGTTAATTTGAAAAAAAAAGTAAACCTCTGAATAGTGGTTTCTGCATATAGAAACTGCCCTTGAGGACTTAAAAAAAATCACATGAACAGACTGAAGAGATTGGCCCCATTCTGTAAGTAGCATATTCTTTGCATGGAATTGTACTTTAAAAAAAAAAAAGTAGCTGGATTCTGGTAGGAAAATTCTAAGAGTCAAATTTAACTGAATCCAAGTAGGTGTAGGGGCCTGGTAGAGGGGCTTTCTGTATTTCATCTCACGCAGCACTCCCTCAAGCCCTCACTGTGGTGCCTCCATTTTACAGATAAGCAAACAAAGGTTTATGCCCAAGGACACACAGCGAACATGGAGCAGAGCTGGGATTCAAACCCAGTCACTGTGACTCCAGCCAAGCCTTCCGGCACCAAAGCAGGCAAAGCCTTAACAAGGAACTCTACCGGTGGGGGCAAGGAGGAGTTGAAAGGAAGGCCTCCACTTTTTACTGTGCATACTTTGGTATTTGATTATTTAAAAAAAAACCTGTTCTTGTTTAGTGATTTTAAAGAAATATAGCAGTGCTAAAAGGTTTTTATTTTTTTAAGCAGGTTAAACAATGTCCATGCCAACATGTCTGTGTTTGCAGTTGAGCCACAGGCAGCTCTCATCCGGTTCCAGGAGTCCTCGAGAACAGGGCCATCGGAGGGCCTAGGCTGGGCTGGCCCAGCCGGGAAAGCCGAACCCTTCCTCATCCTTCCGCTGGGCTCCGGTGTTGAGAACTGAAGAGTCTGAGACAATCTCCTGCAGGAGCCCCGAGCCGGGAAGGAAAGGCAGCCACTGCCTGACCCGCACTGAACACTCTGAGGTGTCCTTTTTTCTGCCACCTACTGGCTATGGGTGGCGTTTCCTGGGACATGCCCTTCCCAACACTAGTCTGTGGGATGCTCCTGAAAAAAGAATAAACAAATATCACTCCTTTTTGGAGATTTATAATCCACATTAAAACATTAAATGCTTTGGAAAGTCCTGTAATAAAAAGGCTGCTAAAATGTGTTGAAACAGGGTGTCCTGAATTTATTGTCAGTGGGACCCCTTTCTTCATGTAATCCCATTTACTATCTTGAGCAATGTCCACTTCAGAAATTACAAGACTGAGTAAAAGCAGTCAGATCCCTTCCAAGCCATAAGCACAAGTTCTTGTCAATAAGTCCCTACCAGAGAGTCCCATGCATGTCACATGAATGGGCAGAAGTGCCGATCAGGAGTGCAGACACATGGCCCCGAACATCACCGGCAGCCACGGCCATCCACCACGGGCCCCTGTGTGAAAGGAGTCAGTGGGGGCCAGCACACCTGGATTCGGGACATCTCGGAATTTGGGGACAGCAAGATGCAGATTCCAGGGGGAGTGAAAGTGCCACAAGCTGAGTCATCCCAAAGCAGCAACAGGAAACAAGGGACCTGTGGGAAAGTTCCCAGTACTCACAGGGGATCAGCCTCGTGGCCCAAACAGGTGTTTCCAGTGAGTGATGCTACTCTTTGTCTAACAAGGAATGAGCCCTAGCAATAATCTTGTAATGTATCGTCAATCGCTCCACTCATCACATTTCACAACCATCTTGGGTTTTGGTGCCTCACGTAAGGTTGCGTAATTGAGACTGACTTCAGTTATGGCTTTGACCTCACACAGCATCTCCCACACAGGCCTGTGCCTGGGTCTCAAGCGGGTCACTTTCTGAAGGACAGGCCTTGTTTGTATCACTACTCTGATTAGAACCCTTCAAAGGATCTTTATTTGACATGAAGACCAAACTCCTTACTGTGGCCTTTACCTACCCATCTCTTCAAGGTCACATTGCTCTACTCTCCACTTCCTCCCCCACTGGGCTCCCCTCACACTGCCTAGCTTTCAGTTCCCACCCCAGGGCCTTTGCACAGCTGTTTCTTCCACCTGCAGTTCTCTTGTTTGCTCCCTCCTCCAGGTCTCAGCTAAGATGCCATTCTCAGAGAAGCCTTGCCACTGTCCTCAGCCCACCAGGCTCTTCCCTGTTAAATCTGTCACGGTGCCTATCTCCTCTGTTTGGGGGCAGTGCCACAATGTATTATTACCTATGAGCTTGTGTGTTGTCTGATGTGTGTCTCCCTCCTGGACAGCTCTGGGGGGCAGGGACACCTATGGGTGTGCACACTGCGTGGGACAGGTCTGGCAGGTGCTCAATAAATCACTGTTGAATTCCTGAGATGATGCTCTGGCTGACTCCAGAGCCCAGCTTCTCGACCACCCTGTAAGAGTGCTGAGCCAGCGGAATTCAGGTCCCTGGATAACCTAAGGAAACCCCAGGCCACTGAGACAAAAGAAGTAACAACCACTACACAACATCTGCCTTTTGTGGAACGCTGAATGCTAAGTTCCCACATAACTTCCTGACTCAGGAGCACAGGATGGAACAGGCGTCTCAGCCTTGGCATTGACATTTTGGGCCAGCTAATTCTCTTGTAGTGGGCTGTCCTGTGCATCGCAAGATGTCTACAGCATCGCTGGCCTCTAACCACTAGCTGCCATTGTACTCCCCAGTTGTGACAACCAAAAATGTGTCCAGACAAAGACAAATGTCCCCAAGTGGTGAAAAGACCACCCTGTTGAAAATGCTGGTGTGGAGGTTAAAGTATACGCACTTCCACTTACTGCCTAGCTGATCAACCTTGGACAAGTAACTAAACCTCTCTGCGTCCATTTCCTCACCTTTGAAAATGGGGATAATAATAGCTCATAAAAGGTAGAGCTGGGACAATTTATTGAGTTTATAACTAAAGGGAAGACTCAGCAGAGTGTCTGGCCCTTACAGCTTCTCAGTCAGGGTGATATTCTGTCTTTAGAATAAACTGTGTACAGAAGAGGTGCCTAGCTCCATAGCTCCATTTTACAGATGAGAAAATTGAGACAGAGGTAAAGAAGTCAGGACCCAGCCACTGACTGTGGAGTGATATCCAAGGCAGGAATTCAGTTTCTCAGGATTGATTCCTTTGCCAGAGCTTTTTAAATAGGTACAAAATGGCCCGTTCACTCCAGACCTTATCTGGCCTACCACAAACTCTGCTGGTGTTGTTGCAATGAATGGTTTAGCTCTTCCAGGGTGGACTAGGGTGGGGTGAATGATACTCTCTCTGGCTCTGGTGCAGAATTTAAGGGCGTGCCAAACAACTCAGTAATGAAAATAAATGATATTTTAATGCAGAAAAATTCATGATAAACAAAGTATCAAAATCTTAAATAAAGTCGGGGCCCAACCCTGAACTTTCATGACCCTGCCT
Source organism: Micronycteris hirsuta (assembly GCA_004026765.1). Taxonomy (NCBI): domain Eukaryota; kingdom Metazoa; phylum Chordata; class Mammalia; order Chiroptera; family Phyllostomidae; genus Micronycteris; species Micronycteris hirsuta. The sequence continues at coordinate 49,455 of PVJI01002235.1, read as the reverse complement.
CATTCACCTCACCTTGGTCCTGCCCCTGGGATCTGCAGATCTGTGACAGCATTCTGGGCACTCCCGGAGTGGAAAGCCTGTCGGTCAAAGGATGACTCTGGAGAAAACAGCGCCCTCTTCTGGCTGATACTGAGTACTGTTCCTCTCCTGGGGAGCCAAGTTCACCTTCTTTGCCCCTGAAGGCAGTATCTCAGGGCTAGAACAGACTTTTTGGGCACCACAATACTTTTCACCCTGACCTCTTCATGAGACATCTAGAATAAGAGGTTGCAGGCCCGTCAAATGATACCATTGAAGCCACAGGCTTGCCTTTTCCCCCTGGCCCAGCACTGTACTCGGGTCATTGCTTTTCTGTCCTTTCCACCTGTGAAAACGTGCCCCAGGACTTGTCCTTGCCTCTTTGGCAGATTCTAAAGCTTCCTGTTAATATAAGGTAGGCCTTTCCAGGCTGACCATGAGACGGGGGCAGTGAGGAAACAGGACCAAGAGGGGGAGGGCTTCTCACAGTGCTGACCGGAGGGCCTTGAGCAGGGAGCTGGCTGGTGCCTCACTGCGCGGCGTCGTCTTCTTCTTCTAAAGCTTTGGCAGTTTCTCGGCTTCATTTTATTTATGCTTTATTTTCTGTTTTGCAATGATTTCAAATGTGCATAAAAGTTGCTAATATAGCCCCAAACTCTTGTATACTCTTTACCCAGATTCATCAAAGAATATTTAGCCACATTTGCTTTTTCATTAGTTTTCTCTATATAAGGGTTTATTTTCTGAACTGTTAAAGAGTTAGTTGGAGACATTCTGACTCTTTGTCCCTAAACACTAAGGGTGATTTCTCAAGGACAAGTACATTTTATTATATAACCACAGGACCATATAAAAAGCAGAAGGTTTATACCAATCATAAGATTTTTTTTGGAGGAGGTACAATTTTTTTTAGTGCAAAACAAATAAACAACTTGGAATAAATATAAGGCAAATTGTGCCATAAGCAGATTTTCTTTAAGTGGCTAAACAAAGTTTAAAAAGCAAGTAACAATAAAAGAAAATGTTTCTGGTGCAGGACCAGCAGTACAAAAAACTAGTGTACGAATTCCTGGGTAATGCACCCGTCTTGCAGTGGTGCAACTTTTAAGTACATGTTGTCTGTTTGTAGTCCTTGCAGAGTTACAGCCCCACAGCTCAGCAACAACATGCTGACGATTCCTAAAGAAAACTGCTTTAAAAAGGCACAACCCAGACATTCCCTCATTGGACCAGCTCCGCCTAAGTTCACATGTGCAGAAGGGCTTAGATATATCAAGAGTAAGCCACATGCCACATATTACTTGATTTTCTAAAATAAGGTTTCAGGACAATGACAATAAGGGAAGAAAATATGGAGGAATGAAGTCCTAATTACTATATACATGCATATTTTTTTGGACAGTAGGGGCAACATTTTACAGATAAGTTACAAAGAAAAGGCAAATAAACAATTTTGTACAAGAAATGTAACACACTCTGTACAATGTCTTCTCTTTGCTGTCATCATTTGCACAAACTCTTCATAGTTTCCTTGACCATCACCATCAACATCTGATTCCTTGATCATTTCATCAACTTCTTCATCTGTGAACTTCTCTCTGAGGTCTGTCATCACATGGTGAAGCTCGGCCGCACTGACGTAGCCATTGCCGTCCTCGCCAAACACACAGAACGCTTCTCTAGTTTCTTCTGCACTGCCTGCGTCTTTCATTGTTCTTGCCACTGTTGTCAGGAATTCCAGGAAGTCGATTGTCCTATTACTATCAGCATCTACTTCATTAATCATGTCCTGTAACTCTGCTTCTGTGGGATTCTGCCCAAGAGACCTCACTCTGGCTCCCAATTCCTTTGTTGTAATAGCCCCATCATCGTCCTTGTCAAACAGTGAAAAAGCTTCTTTGAATTCTGCAGTCTGCTGTTCGGTCAGCTGGTCAACCATGCTGCACGTGCTACCCGTCTCCCAGACGCGACCACGCAGCCACCCAGCTCGCTTGCTCCACGCGGACTCCCAATCATGAGATATTATTATCTAATTTATAGAACTTATAAATCTTACCAATTACACTAACAATGTCCTTTACAGAGATTTTTTTTCTTTCTGGTCCAGGATCCAATCCAAGAGTGTGCACTGCACTCAGCAACCCTGTCTTCTTGTGTCCTCTAACCTGAGCAGTTCCTTGGCTTTTCTTTGTTTTCCATATCCTTGACATTTTTGACCTGTACAGGCCAGTTACTTTGTTGCCTCTCCCTCAATCTGGGTTTGACTGAGCTTTCCTCATGATTAGATCCAGGTGATATATTTTGGGCAGGAATACCATTTGTCTGTCTCACAGAATTCACAAATTTTTTAAAAACTTTATTTATTCATGTTTCTACCCTCACCCAGGGACATTTTTTAATTGCTTGTAGAGAGAGGGGAAGGGTGAGAGAAAGAAACATTGATGTGAGAGAGAAGCATCGATCGGTTGCTTCCCGTAGGTACCCAGACTGGGGAACATCCATGCCCGGACCAGGGATTGAACCTACAACCTGGGTATATACTGTGACCAGAAATCAAACCCACAACCCTTTGGTTCTGCAAAGATGCTCCAACCAACTGAGCAATACCAGGCAGCTCTCATGGGATTTCTTAAATGAGTTTCTCCTGGTGTTCTCTGAGCTGGTGACTCTGAGACCCAGGAAGCAGAGTATGATTTAAAAGCTCTTCATCACAGCAGCTAATATTTCATTAAGTGCATGATGTTTGAGACCGCATTTGTTGATTTGGAGGGTATTATCCCCTTGTAACATGTGTGAGGTGTTAACGTTGGATCAAACAATAATAAAACAATAATAGTGACTACAGGTATTGAGTTCTATTGGGCCCCATATTGCACATCTTCTTTTCATGTACTAGGCCTTTTTAAAAAGATCGTATTTATTTATTTTTGAGAGGGGAAGGAAGGGAGAAAGAGAGAGAGAGAAACATCAGTGTGAGGTTGCCTCTCACTTGTCCCCTACTGGGGACCTGGCCCACAACCCAGGCATGTGCCCTGACTGGGAATTGAACTGGTGACCCTTTGGTTCGCTGGCTGGCACTCAATCCACTGAGCCACACCAGCCAGGGCTCATGTACTAGATCTTTAAACCTTGCTACCCCTTGAGTACTACTATTATCCTCCTCTTACAGATAAGGAAATGCAGCCTCAGAAAAGTTCAGTCACTTGCCTCAGGTCTCACAGCTAGGAAGCGGCACAGCCAGGCCTGTCGGACACCGGAGCACAAGCACCTGGTCAGTCTCCTACACCATGACTTCTCTGGCACGTACTAGTGACAAGGACCCACCAGTATTCCATCCCAGAACACTGAGATAATCCGTGTCCCCATCCCCCTTCCAGACTCCCAGAAATGGGGATGTTTTCTCCCCATATTCTGTGAAACCCCCCACTTACCCAACAGTCAAGGGGCATGAGAGCTTGGGAGACGCCCCAGGCTGTGAGTAGGAGACCTCAGCAGGTGTGTGATGTTCTTTAGGAGTAACCTATTGAGTCAGTACGCATTGGGCAATCATTTACAAATCCATTAAAAACTATTTACATCAATCCCAAAGACAGGGTAAGAAGAGCAACTATGAGCAGAAGATGTTATCCCTTAACCAAGCAGTGACTCACGAATGAGCCTCAAGGCAGGAACCCAACTCCAAACTCATCTCCAAACCAGATTTAGAAGCAGGTCCGTGACATTCATCACACATGGCCTATACAAATCAGCGCTGGAGACTTGACAAACAGCTCCCCGCCTGGGACTGGGGATCACTCGGCACCGTGGTTGTTTTAGGGGATTTTAATATTAATTTGTTTAACAATTCACCTTACTAAGTGCGGAGGGGAGTACACAGATAAGCACCAGCTCCTGCCTTGGGGACTCGACAGTAAGTAGTTAGTAGAACTTACCTTTGGATTTGTGAGCTTCTGTGTTCCTGAGCTGTCACTCCACATCCACTGGCCACAGAACCGTCGTGATTTGGAATTGCCAATATAAATCTTGGGCTCAGAACTTCTGGAGCCCCGCTGGCCGCCATTTTATCTGGACTACTACAGCTTCTCTGTCTGCAGAGTCAGAGGGTGACCAACCGTCTTATTCGCCCACGAGTGGGGGGCGCTTGCAGTGTAGAGCCAGAGAAAGCCTTGAGCGAATCTGAATGAGTGTGTCTCCATAGCCTTGGGAGCAGGGGTGCAGCAGGGGAACAGGCAGGTGGCAGAGGACTACTAACAGCCAACACTTTTTTTTGTTGTTTACAAATGGTAATACTTAGAACAAGTCTATGCAATCAGTACTTTAGTATCTGTTTCATAGAGGTGCACAAAGGGACCCAGAGAGAGTAAACAACTTGTCACAGCGTACCTTCGGTAGATGGCAGTCGGCCTCCCCAGAAGCAAACCCTGTGTTCCCGACCACGACTCTGCTGCCTCAGAGATCACACGTGTACATGTGGTGAGATGAAGTCTCCAAACTGTCTTTGAGATTAATTCTCAGAGATTGGAAGCAGATTCCTCTGGAAGCAGAAGTCAGTGGTAGTTATGTTTCCATGGAGACCATCATATTCAACCAGGCTGTGTTCACATGCAGCCACAAACGAGAGGAGCCGCCTTTACTAAAAGAAAAAAAAAAAAGTGCATTTCTTAAGGAAAAAACCCTCAGTAGCAATTTCCTGAACATCCCCCAATGCCCACTCTGTTATTTGAGACTTTGGTAGGGTCTCCATAGCAGTCTGCAAAATGTCAGTCTTGCATCAGCCCTAAAGGTGCTCATAAAGCACCTCGGGGTACAGAGGTTAAGAGCATGGGTCCAGGAGACAAATCTCTACTGCACCAGTTGCTCGCTGACCTGGGCAAGTTACTGGGCCTCTAAGCCTAGCTTCCTCATCTGCTAAACTGTGGAAGTTATAAACACCCACATGCTGTGGCTGTTGTGAGGATGAAAACGAATGGGATAGTGCATGAAGAGCACAATGTGTACAGAGTAAGCACAATGTGTACAGAGTAAGCAATGGACAAATGTACACTAGCTACTAATTGCCATATGCCTGTCCCATCTGTCTCTGCTCTGTCCCAATGTCCATCCTGCTTCTGACCCTTTGGCCTATTCATGACCAAACTTGGTTCCCCCTGCTCCTGGCCCCATTGGGTACCCCTACTCCCAGTTCCCAGAACCCCAACCTGGGCACCAGGACCATTGCCTGAAGGGAGTCCAGCCTATGACCCATCCACGTAGATGTGTGCCCTGCCTCCCTGGAACAAAGCAGGCCAGAAAAGAGGCAGAATGAGAACAATGAGGATGCTTTATCCTGCTGATAAATTAGATCAGGTAGCATCATGATTAGATGGCATAATGTGATGCACATCTTTGACAGATTCATTATGATGTTCATGTTTAAGTGGCCATATACGGTGGGGTGCTTAAAGGCCCCAGGAGAGACACCAGGGACAGCTAAGAGGGAGAGGTCTTGGTACAGTGACACAGGTGACGTGGATGCTGATATGAAGCCTATGAGGCGTCCAGCAAGAAGCCTTGGAGAAACATGTTTTCTTAGTAAGAAGAATTCTGTCCTACATTCACGCACACGCCCCTGCTGGTAACCTTCACCCACTGGTTCTCGGCCTACATTTGGGATCTTTCTAATCTATTTTTCACAGCTGATGTTTGGCTGTTCAGAGTTTTCAGGTCCCTCTAAGGACCGCGCGAGCCCAATAAATGCTTGGTGGATAAAGAGCGATGATGCTGCTAGCTAATATTCTGCGCACTTCCTCTGTGCCAGATGCAGTGCTAACCTTGAAACGCATTGTTCACTTTGATGTTCTCTGCAGCTCTTTGAGGTTGGTACCATCATCAGTTCTTCATCTGTAACTCCTGTTCACACATGAAGAAACTCAGTTTTAGATAGACAGATGGCTACGAAGTGGTGGAGCTGGACTTTATGAAACCACCTTCACCTGAGACGTGTTCACGTCGCTCAGACATTGGAGCTTGTGTTTCCTCATCTGTGCGGCCGCCCGTGGGTTTCTGCAGCCCAGCCGCCGTTAGTCCCAGGCCAGCACCTGCATCCCCTAATCTCAGTCCATGTGCTTCAGGTGAGGTAGGAAAGGATTCCGTAAACATGACACAAAAAGCACTGAACATAAAGGATAATTTAACTAAATTAAAGTGAATGCTTGTTTATCCAAAAATGCTAAGTAAAGTGAAAAACAACAAACTGGGAGAAGATATTTGCAACACATGTAACTATAAACCATTAAGGCATGAACAATTAGAAAAATGGGGAAATAACATGAACAGGTGTTTCACAGATGTGGATACATGAATGGCAAATAAATAAAAAATTACTCAAGCCCATTAGTCATCCACATGAAGATTAAGATCACAAAGAGATACCACTTCACACCCACTAGGTTAGAAAAAGTCGGTTGTGCTAACTATTGGCAAGATCCTGAAGATATTTTTCTATGTTGTCTTCTAAGAGGTTGAAGTTTTGCCTTTTGTAATAAAGTCTTTAATCTATCTTGAATGAATGGGGCAGAGGAGAACAGTGAGAAAGTTGTTCAATTCTCTATTTTTCTACATGAATAATCAATTGTCCTAGCATTTTTTACTGAATTGTCTCTCCTTTCTCCACTGATCTGAAATGTCACTTTTATATATTTTACAACAGATCAAGTTTCCCTATGTGCATGGGTCCGTTTCTGTGTTTCTATTCTGTACCATCAGTGTTTTTTCTTAAAGATTTTATTTATTTATTTTTAGAGAGAGGGGAAGGGAGGTAGAAATAGAGGGAGAGAAACATCAGTGTGTGGTTGCCCCTCACGTGGCCCCCACTGGGGACCTGGCCTGTAACCCAGGCATGTGTACTGACTGGGAATCGAACCAGTGACTCTTTGGTTCACAGTCAGGTGCTCAATCCACTGAGCCACACCAGTCAGGGGCTGATCAGTGTTTTTATCTACCTGTACACTAATACATTCTACCTGAATAACTATACTTTTATAATAAGTCTTGAGATCTATTTTTTCTTCTTCATTGGGAATATTTGGCTTTTGTTGGAACTTTGCTTTTCCATATGAAGCTTTGAATCAGCTCATCTTCTTGAAAAGCCATGTTGAGATTTTGATTAAAATTGTTTCTGATTTTTAAGGAAGCATTTCTAAATTTCATTATTTATGGTGAAATTTACTGTAGATTTTCGGTAGATATCTTTTAACTGATTAAGGAAGTTCTCTTCTTAGTTTCCTATAAGTTATTACCGTGAGGGACTGTCAAATGTTACTTTAAAATTCTGCAACTATTTATGTGATCTTATAGTTCTCCTTTAATATGTTGATGTAGTAACTACAGGAGTATACAGGGTCCAGCAGAAGCAAGGCCTGCTTGGTTGTGGTTGGTAGGGTAATAATATGGGTGTAATGATTTATAGTTTTAATTTGAACACTTCACCTAAAATGTCATATGGTGTGTTTGAATGTGATACTGTTATGTTACAGAATTGCATGCTTATGATTTTGTAATAAAAGATTTTATAATAAAAAGGGGTGTTACTTGTGCCAGACCCTGTATTTCTTAGTGTTAAAATATTATGGCATTCCTGACATAAACCTAACTTGATTATAATGTATCATCTTTTTCTATATTGCTGACTTCATGTACTAATATTTCATTTAGGATTTTTTTACTTCCATGTTTTTGAGTGATTTATGAGTAATGTTGGTCTGATCTTGTTTTGATATGGAATTTAGACTGGCATCTCAGAGTGAGCTGAGATGTGTTCTCTCTTTTCCTATTCTCTAGAAGAGCTTGTAAGAGAGTAGAATGATCTGTTTCTCAAAGGTTTAGAGATGCTTCTAGGACCGTCTGGGCTTAATGTTTTCCTTTAACTGAAGAGTTAATTAATTCTTTACCAATTATAAGACTCGTGTTTTTGGCCCTGGCCAAGTAGCTCAGGTGGTTATGGCATCATCCCAACACAGCAGGGTTGTGGGTTCCATCGCCGGTCAGGGCACATTCAAGAATCCACCGACGAATGCATCAATCAGTGAAACAATTCATGTTTCATTCTCTCCCCCCTCCTCTCTCTTTCTAGAATCAATTAAAAAAATAAGAATCATGTTTTCTATAGTTTAGAATTGACATTTTGCCTGTGAAGTAAACTTTTGTCATTATGTGGTAATCCTTTCCATCCTTAAAGCATTTTTTGTCAGTCTATGTTATCTAATTTAGCACAACTATGCCAGCTTTCCTCTGGCCAGGGTCTGTTGAGTGTATCATTTTCCACACTTCTGTTTTCAACCTTCCCAAGTTTCTGTGTTTTAGGAATGCTTCTTGAAAAACTGCCTCTTGTGTTTTTAAACATCCAATTTGACAATTTCTGACTTTTAAGTGATGAGTTTAGTTAATTTAGATTTACTGAATTGTTATATCTGGACTTATTTTTATTATCTTTCTCGTAGGGGAGGAATCTCATTTTTAAAATACTGTATTTTTCAGACTATAAGACGCACCCCCCAAATTTGAGAGGAAAATGGGGGTGCATCTTATAGTCTGAATGTAGCTTACCTGGCTCGCTGTGTGGGGTGGGTGGCAGTGGAACGGGGTCACAGGAGGCAGGAGCAGGGTCTAAAACCTAGGCATGTCTTATGGTCTGGTGCGTCTTATAGTCAAAAAAATACGGTACTTCTTTTGGGTTTATTGGTTTTGTGTTGTTTTTTTATTGGCTTATGTAATTCCCTCCACCACTGATTTGAAAGTTATAGTATATGTCTTATTTGTATTATATTAGTGAATACCATTGACATTTTACCACACATATTTAACAAAGGCTAAAGTTAATATCTTAATTCCCTTGCCATATAAATGCAAAGGTATTAGAACACTTTAACTCCAATTACCTCTTTCTTAATTTATTGTTGTCCAGTATTTTAGTTCTGACTTGTTTAAATCTATAATTTTATATTATTATTGTTTTCTACTGAGAATTTTGTTTAGATCAACTATACTTACCAATTTCTTCATTCATTATTCCTTCTTTCATTTCAGTTCTAAACTGGATCATTCTTCTTCTTTCTGAAGTACATCTCAGAAGTTCATTTATCAAGTATTCCCATTGTAAATTCATTTTGTTTTTATCAGTATTTTATTGACATGCAGACTATCCAGTTTTCAGTCTTTGAAGTTATTTTCTACTATCTTTTAGCTTCCAATGTTGCCATTGAGTAACCTGCTCCCAATCTAATTCCTCCTTTTGAGAGTATTGTCTTTTTTAAAAATCCCTAGCTGCTCTTATTTTGACACACATTCAGTCCAGCAACACATGACAAAGTCTATTGTATCCAGGATAGAAGTGTTTTGAGAGGAAGGGTGCTTTAGAATACCTTGTGTATCATATGTTGGGATGCAATTTGAATTTTAAAAGGCAAAAAGTAGGACTGTTAAGTTTCACCATGTCTTTGGCATATTCAAAATTATTGAAACAATTTTGAACCCTAGTTTTCTTCCCAGCTTTCTTTGATTTAAAATTTGATGGCAAGTCTGGATTTTTGTTTATCTAAATTCTTTTTTTAATGTCACAGACAGAGAATTAGAGTATTAGAAAACTACTTCCACGTAGACACACAGAGTACAGACTGACATCCATCAGAGGGGATGGGGGTTGGAGCAGGTAGCAGGCTGGGTGTAAAGAGGTGAAAGGATTTATATACACGTACATATACCAGGGGCGTCAAACTCATTTTCACTGGGGGCCACATCAGCCTCATGGTTGCCTTCAAAGGGCTCAAATAATTTCAGGACTGTATAAATGTAACTACTCCTTAATTGTTAAGGAATTGAAATTACATTTGGCCCTTTGAAGGCAACCGGGAGGCTGATGTGGCCCCCGGTGAAAGTGAGTTTGACACCCTGACATATACAGACGACAGCATGGTGATAGCCAGAGGGAAAGGGGGGGGGGAAGCAGAAGTGGGCAAAGAGGGGAGAAACAGGGATGGGAAGAGTCTTGATTTTGGATGGTGAGTGCACTATGCAGTAAGCAGATGATGTTTTATTGAGTTGTACATTTGAAACCTGTATGGTTTTATTAACCAATGTTGTCCCCAATAAATTCAATAAAAAAGAAAATTGCTTCCAGTCTAATACTGTCAGATTAAAGAAAGTTGAACCACTGTTTAACCTTCTCTGAGTCCACCGGGCTGTGATGTTATACAGTCTAGACTGCATCATCTTGCCCATAAACAGATAATAAAGTGTTTTGTCCAAAGCCTAATGCAGTCAAGGTTCCGTATGCAATTAGTACAGCAGTCTCCACATCTACTTGTGCTAGTAACTGAAAAATCATTCCTTTGGTGTCATTATGCACAGGGAACCCATACAAGCTGTTGGTATATCTTTCGTTCTGGCTTAATAATCATGTGCAGAACTTCACAGGAAATCAACATCATACAGCTTGGTCTCCAGATTTCTATATCAATATTTCTTCCGCCCGGCCGCTGTAGCTCAGTGGATTGAGCGTGGGCTGGGAACCAGAAGGTCCCAGTTCGATTCCCAGTCGGGGCACAAGCCTGGGTTGCGGGCCAGGTCCCCAGTGAGGGCCATGTGAGAGGCAACCATACATTGTTCTTCCTCCCTCCCTTCTCCTCTCTCTGAAAATAAATAAATAAAATCTTAAAAAAATATATTTCTTCCTATTTGAAATGGGACCCTCGCTCTAATTAGAGACTTCTGAAATGATTTCTTGAAGATTACTAAATACGTTTCTGAGATCATTTCTAAATACGCTTTTGGTACCCTCTTGAGCTGATAAACTGAACTAATTCAAACTGTTGGGTGTTCTTTCCCTACCTTTACTTCCTATGCTGGGCTTGGTTTCTCTCTTTGTGATATTCTAACCTGACCAAATGGAGGTTCTTTCTTCATGATGAAGATGAAGTAAAATAGGAAACTAGTAGTTTTTATTTCCCTCTGCCATCTGTTACCATTACCATATGCACATTTTAAAAATTCATCTTCTTGATTCAAATATGAATTTAATAAATTGTTTCTTGCCGTTAGCATTTCACTCTCAACCATTCTGAGTACTAGTTTCCCTTTCACCTCTTGTTAAAGGTCTAGGTTAATCTTTTGGAAATTTTCTATCACCTTCCAACTTATTTATAGGTCCTTGGAAAATCTGGCCCACAGTGCTGCTCATGCAGTCAGACTTCTCACCCTAAGCCTTCCCTTTCCTTCCCCTCCTCTCTTGCCCAGTGCTGTGCTCATTCAGCATTTTCAATAAATTAATCACTGCAGTGAGCACTATAGTTTTAGAGCCTCCTTTGAATCCTTCTTTCATGATCATATGCTGCATTTTGACACATGCTGCCTTGTTTTATGATATACTTTTATTACTTAACTCTTGCATTGATGTTATTTTTTTAAGATGTATACAGCTCATCCTGTAATTTAGACTATACTCCTTGAAGGAAGGATGTATCTTATGTATCTTCCATAGCCTGGATTCTATGCATAAATGGATGCTTGATAAACATTTAGCTCAGAAATAAATAACTCTCTTTCCCTTTGGGGTGACACTGCAGATCCTGGTATTGCCTTGGGCATGCTACCCCAGCCCAGTGTGACAGGTATTATAAGAAGAAGCTGTACCCAAAGTCTCACTTCTGCCAAGGTGTCCCTGATGCTAAGATCTGCATCTTTGACCTTGGGCAGAGGCAAAAGTGGGCCAGTTCCCACTCTGTGGCCACATGGTGTCCGATGAATATGAGCAGCTCTCCTCTGAAGCCCTGGAGGCTGCCCATATTTGTGCCAACAAGTACATGGTGAAAAGCTGTGGCAAAGGTGGCTTTCACATCCAAGTGCAACTGCACTCCTTCCACGTCATCTGCATCAACAAGATGTTGCCCTGTGCTGGGGGTGACAGGCTACAGACAAGTATTTGGCATTCCTTTGGAAAGCTTTAGGACACAGTGGCCAGGATCCACATCGGCCAAATCATCATGTCCATCTGCACCAAGCTGCAGAACAAGCAGCATGTGACTGAGGCCCTATGCAGAGCCAAGTTCAAGTTCCCTGGCCACCAGAAGCTCCACATGTCCAAGAAGTGGGGCTTTACTAAACGTAATGTGGACAAGTTTGAAGACATGGTGGCTGAAAAGCAGCTCAACCTAGATGGCTGTGGAGTCACATACATTCCTAATCGTGGTCCCCAGGACAAAGGGCGGACCCAGTACTTGTGAGAGTCTTGGGACTGCCCCCTCTTACACTTACCAATAAATACTACTTCCTGTCCAAAGAAAGAAAGAAATGAAAAATCAATATTTTAAGTTGTTGAGAAAATAGAAGTTTTTTCTGCCTAAAAATGTTAATATTTCATAGATTTCCAGATACAGGCTCTTTTAAGGTCAGACTTTGCCATGTCTTTCATATTTAATTCCATTACTGGTTATAGCAGCAGGCATTTTAGTGGTTAGAACATAAACTTTGTGTTCAGACTATACAAGTTGGTTTGGATTCTGACAGTATCACTTACTAGTCATGTGACCTTGGGTAGGTTATTTAACCTCTCTGGGTTTCAATTTCCTCATCTATAAAATGGGCATAATAATAATACCCACCTCACAGAGTCATTGGAAGGATTCAATGAGATGATGCATGTAAAGCATTGAATACAAGGTGAGGCACACAGGAAACTATCAACACAATAATTAATATTTGCTTGCTCCGTGCCACTCGTCATGCTTGTCCCCAGGGATATGAAGGTGGAAAAGGAATTCCCAACGAAGTGGGGTCGAGAGTCACCAAAATGAGTGAATAAATCACATACAATGTGCTACAGGGTATGGACAATGGAACAATGACTTTTTCACAAGTATTCAGGGAAGGCAGTGGCAAGTCGATGTGGAGTGCACATTGGCCAGGGGCCGGTGGCTGGCTCGCAGTTTGCCGTGCAGTGAATGCTTGGAGAATGAATCGTGCAAGTGGCTCATAGGCCCCAAGATGCTGCCAGCTGACATCTGAATCCACGTGGTAGCTTGTGTTATTCATTTTTATCCTACACACATTTCCATGTGCTGACATGCCTTTGTAGTTGTTACTCATGATTCCATCACAACTTGTGTGTAATCCCTGATGGAATAGTTTCTAATATTTTCTTATTAATAGGCTAAGTTTTTGAAGGTAATAAGTGTCTGTTTACCCAAAGAGTGCCTGGCATGTAGTGAGTTCTCAGAAATGTCAAGTAAATGAATAAACTCCTTAGACTGCTGACCCCACCATGTACTGGCTATGGGATCTCAGTTAAGTCACTTAACTAAGTGAGTCAGTTAACTTCTCTGTGCTTCAGTGCTCCCACCTGTAAAGTAGGTTAGCACATCTCACAGGGTGGGGGGTGGGCCATGAGAACTAAATGAGATGATGTGTAGTGTCCACCAGGTAATAAGTACACCTTAAACAGTAGTGACCATTGGCGCCACTCAGCTCTGACTGGTATGCCACTGTCCTGGAGGTGTTCACAGATGTGGCAGGGCGAAGGCTGGGTGCTCTGCTGGACCTGTGGCACAGGAGAGGTTCCAAAACACCTTTCTAATGCTGGAGTGAGACCTGTCAGATAATAAGGAGTCTATTTGGGATGACTGAAGTTGCCATTAGGAATGTGGGTGGCCCCTGGGATTGCTCCCTGGCTTCCCTCCCACCCCTGATTCTATAGTGACATAGCTCAGGGCATTGCTCATTCAGGGAGGGGCTGCAGATGAGTCCCCTCCTCTCCTCCTGCCTCCTTGGCTTCACTGTAAAATGGGGGCTAATTAAGGCTTCGCTCCTGTCAGGCACCAGGTGGAGAAGAGTCACAGAGAATATGATTCTCACCTGGGCTCAGCTCAGTGCACCTAAATATAACACTAGGGGGAAACACTCTAGATTTTGGAACTCCAGTACCTAGGAGGACCCTGAGGCCACAGGCTTTTAGTTTAAAAAAAAACAAAACAAAAACAAAGAATTTCACATTTTTAAGGTCTGGAGAAGAAAAATTTTTTATTTAAAAATTGTTCTTAAGTTTCAGGAGGGGGTTAGAGGGCTGGATGAAAGAAGGTGAAGGGATTAAGCAAAAAAACATATATATCACACATAGACACAGACAACAGTGTGGTGATGGCCAGAGAAAAAGGGGGTTTGGGGGTAGGTAGAGGTGGGCAAAAGCGGGGGGTGGGGTGAAATGGGGATGGAAAGAGACTTTGTTTGGGGCAATGGGTGCACCATGCAGTGCGCAGATGATGTTTTGTGGAGTTGTACGCTTGAGACCTGTATAAATAAAATAAAATAAAATAAAACAAAAATTGCTTTCAAGTTTTTAATATACCAGGTAAAGTTTATTGATGGCTGCTGGGTAGACCTTCTAGGAAGTCACTCATGCATTTCACTCACTTACTTATTCACCCACTGAGTGCCCTGAGCTTAAGGTTGTTAATGAGTGATCTGTGGGGGTTACGAGGTTGGTCAGTCTGTTCCTGTTGCCTTGTTGGGCCTGCTCTGGGGGTGTTGGAAGACGGCTGGCTTGGAAAGGCTCAAGTTTGGCAGTGAGGGGAGATAAGGCCTGAGAGGTGGAACTGAGCAACATGCTTTTAATTTTTTGTTCTATCCTCACCCAAGGACATTTTTTTTTCATTGCTTTTAGAGAGAGAAGAAGGGAAAGAGGGAGAGAGAGAGAGAGAAACATTGATGCAAGAGAGAAGCATGTATCGGTTGTTTCCTACACATGCCAGGACTGGGGACCAAACCCACAACCTAGATATGTGCCCTGACTGGGAATCAAACCTGCAACCTTTTGTTTACAGGATGATGCTCCAACCAACTGAGCCACACCAGCCAGGGCTGAGCAACATGCCTTTTAATGAGTAAATTTAAATTCACTGAAACTCTGAGAACAATTCCATAAAATGAGTCAAATGCAGCTCTTAAAGTATGAGTGATGAGGTGGCCAACATCTTAGAAGAAGATGCTCCAGCCCAAGCCAGAGAGGTTATCCCAAACTCTAGCTGGATTCTAGCAGCCCTGACAAAGGCATATTTTAGAGAGTGGTCATCAGTGGTCTCAGAGATGCCCCTTTGCCATATCACTGGGGCTTGTCCATGCTCAATTCTTTTTTTAAATTTATTTTTAATATATTTTATTGATTATGCTATTACAGTTGTCTCATTTTCTCCCCTTTCTTCCCCTCCACCCTCACCCCCCATTCCCCGCCCTTTAGTTTTTGTCCATAGGTCATACACATAAGTTCTTTGTCTTCAGCCCTGGCTGGTGTAGCTCAGTGGATTGAGCGCGGGCTGGGAACCAAAGGGTCCCGGTTCGACTCCCAGTCGGGGCACATGCTTGGGTTGCAGGTCAGGTCCCCAGTGAGGGCCATGTAAGGAGCAACCATACATTGCTGTTTCTCTCCCTCTCTGTCTCCCTCCCTTCCCCTCTCTCTAATAATAAATAAATAAAATCTTTAAAAAAAAAAAGTTCTTTGTCTCCTACACTTCCTACACTATTCTTAACGCCCCCGTCTGTTTTCTACCTACCATCTATGCTACTTATTCTCTGCACCTTTTCCCCTCTCTCTCCCCCTACCACTCCCCTGTTGATATCCCTCCATGCCTTATATAAATCCCTTTAACATTTCATATAATAAAGGCTGGGTGTTGATAAACTCCTTGAACTTGACCTTATCTGAGAAGCACTTTATCTGCCCTTCCATTCTAAATGATAGCTTTGCTGGATAAAGTATTCTTGGATGTAGGTCCTTGCCTTTCACGACTTGGAATACTTCTCTCCAGCCCCTTCTTGCCTACAAGGTCTCTTTTGAGAAATCAGCTGACAGTCTTATGGGAATTCCTTTGTAGGTAACTGTCTCCTTTTCTATTGCTGCTTCTAGGATTCTCTCCTTATTTTTAATCTTGGGTAATGTCATTATGATGTGTCTTGGTGTGTTCCTCTTTGAGTCCAATTTCTTTGGGACTCTCTGAGCTTCCTGGACTTCTTGAAAATCTATTTCCTTCACCAGCCTGGGGAAGTTCTCCTTCATTATTTGTTCAAATAAGTTTTCAATCCCTTCCTCTTCTCCTTCTGGCACCCCTATGACTCGGATGTTGGGACATTTAAAAATATCCTGGAGGTTCCTAAGCCTCGCCTCAGTTTTTTGAATTCTTGTTTCTTCATTCTTTTCTGGTTGGATTTTTTTTCTTTCTGCTGGTCCACTCCATTGATTTGAGTCCCAGTTTCCTTCTCATCCCTTCTCATTTGTTCAAGTAATTGTGACAATCTTTCTTTGAATCCTATGAGCATCCTGATTACCAGCGCTTTGAACTGTGCATCTGATAGGTTGGCTATGTCTTCGTCACTTAGCTGTATTTTTTCTGGAGCTTTGATGTGTTCTTTCATTTGGGCCATTTTTTTTTCTCGGTGCACCTGTTACTTTAAGAGGAAGAGCCTTAGGTGTTCACCTAAGGGTAACCCACATAGTTGTATTTTGATGCTATCTGTGGGGGCGGGGCCTGAGAGAACAATGGCACTTGCTCTGCTCTCTGCACTTCCCCAGCTACCCACAAGCAAGTTGGGTCCTTCTTTGCTGGCTCCGGGGTGAGTGGACGGGCCTGCACAGTTCCAAGTCCCCGTGGGTCTCCCCAGCGAACTCTCCTGTGAGGCTGGGAGTTCCTCCCACTGCCGCCTCAACCCCCACAGGTGTATTCAATCGGTGGTTTGAGGCTTTATTTCCCTGCGTTGGTGGGCCGTGCGGTCTGTTCCACTCCCCAGCTTTTCCTCCTGGTTTATCTGCGCGAGAATGAGGGACCGCCCAGTTCACCAGTCTCAGCCCCGGTTTTGCTGAGTGTGCCCGCCGCGTTTTGGCCGGGCGCACCTGCCACAGGCCTCTCCGGGCAGCTGGAGCGTTGCCGCTACCGCTCCACAAACCGGTCTGGATGAACGTGTCTTCTTTAACTCCTTGGTTGTTGGACTTCCACTCAGTTCAGTTTTCTGTCAGATCTGGCTGCTTTTGTTTTTTTAAACTCTTGTTTTCCCTCTTTTGGTTGTGCGAGGAGGTACAGTGTGTCTACCTACGCCTCCATCTTGGCTGGCTCCATGCCCAATTCTTAAAACCTAGAACCTGTCCAAGAGACCAGGCTCTGCCAGCCTGGAGGACTTGTGAGTACAGGCAGGGAAGCTGCCTTTGTGGTGGATTTAAATGACCACGAGTCCTGCTGGGCACTAGTCCCATCTAGGTCTGGAGTGAGAGGTAGACAACAGCCACAGACTCAGCTCTCAGCACAGCAGGAAGACCCACCCCCTCACACACAGTGCTCAGAACACAGTAAGTGCTCAGTAAATACGTGTTGAATGAATGCATAAGCACTTTGATGGAAGAAGTCCCCACTGCAGTAGGGCCCACAGGGGATTTCAGAAAAGCTTTCTGGAGGAAGTGACATTTGAATTAAGCATAGAAAAGAGGAAGGAGTAGCCAGGCCAAGCAAGAATGGAAGAGAGTTCTTGGCAGAAGGAACAGCTCAGGTAAAAGCCCAAATGGTCTAGTTCAGCCTGGGTGCCCTTGGAATACTAGGAGATGAGGCTGAAGTGGTAAACTGAGGCCAACTGCTTGCAAACCCGGCTTTGAGGCAGAAGTAGTCAGAAAACACCACTGAACTTAATGGGTGATACATTTTATGCTTCCCTCCCTCCTTTTTGTGCCTAGTGGGCTTTAACTGGCCTTAAAAGGAAGAAATGACCTTAGTGGGGATTTAACTAGTGGTGGCTGAAAGGCCTCTCAAGATGGCCATTCTGCCCCCAGAGCTTTGGGGTCAGACGATCCCCGATCCCCGGTTGGAATTCCCAGTTCTGTCCTTGATGGGCAGCAGCACTGAGCAAGGCCCCCTGGCCTTCTGAGAAAGTCAACCACAATGCCCACCTCTTCAATTAAATGAGTCATGTAAGGTAGCGCTGCTTTGCTTGCCTGTGGACCGACCTGTCCCTCACCCTAGCTCTCCGAGACCTTACGGGGCAGCTTCACTGCGGCGCATAGTGCCCAGCAGCACTAAGCACACAGGAGGTGCTCGGTAACGGAACAACGCCCCCACAAATTCTGGCGTCGCATCGTGGAACTGTGACACCCCACGTGAGCTCTTTACGGGTACGGTCAGGTGACTGGGTTCTGCCCTCCGCAATTGGCGTCGCGCAGGGAGCACATTAAGGGCCCGTGCTCGGGCCTTAGCTCTTGGACAGGGGTTGCTGGGTCTGGGTCGTGCGGGATACTTCACCCTTCGAGTTTAACGCTCGGAGCCAGGGGCGTGGAAGAGCTGTAAGTTCTCCTCCCGGAAGCTCAAGGGAAAGCACCGAAGACGTTGGGGGAGGGGGGGAGCGGCGCTGGGGGCGGGCACGGGCGGAGCCGGCGTCTCTGTCGGAGGACGCTGGCCCTCGCGCCGCACCTTTAAGTTCAGCAGAACCCGGCGCCCAGAGCGCAGAGCTGTGCGGGCGCAAGCGCTGCAGCCAAACCGAGCCTCGGACTGTGCGGAGGGCCGGCGTGGGATCGTGCGGCAGGAACCGGGCTACTGAGGTCCCGTTAGGTGAGCGCGGGTGGAGTGGGGCGAGGGGTGCGCACTTGGGACATGGGGGTGTCCGGGAGCTCCCCTAATGATCCAATGACCTATCCTGCACTTCCCGACTCCGGGCTTCCTGGCCACCCTTCAGGCGGCACACGGGGTGAAGATGGGTCGGGGACCTGCGCTTCCCTTTCTACTCCGTCCCCGTACTCTGGCATCAGCCCCTGCGAGCTCCCTTCCGGTACCCGGGTAGCTCTGACATTCCCAAATCCCGGTCCCCCCACTTCCCGGGTCCAGGCTGCTGTCTCCCTCAAAGCCCTGGGACAAGGATGAAGACAGGTTACGGACCTGCACCCTCTTTCTACTTCGCCTACCCACCCGTCGAGCCGGCACCAGCTTCTGACAGCTGGGTGCCCACTCTGCAACCCCAGCATCGCTCGCCTACGCCTACGCGGGCTTCCTGCCAGTCTTAGAAATGCGGATTGTGTAACGCGGATGCAAGTGGAGCGCTTGGAACATTTGCACGCCTGAACCCGCAGAAGAGTGGGGGAGGCCAAGTTGACAGAGTTAGGTAAAAAGGCAGAGAGAAGATACCAGGGGGTCTAGGGAGTGTGCATCCACAGATATATACGGTGAGCGATTTTTGTGTCCCAGGGGCTGGATGGTTATGAAGAGGTGCCATCTGGGACCTGAGGCCAGCATTTGCCTCTCCTCTCATCTGCTCAGAAGTCCGTCACAACCGACTCCACCTCGCTGGGAGTTTAAAAATAATGCATTATTAATAGTTAACAGAATAAGCAAGTATGGCTCCAGGCCCTGTTCTAAGCATCCTTAATCGATAACCTGCCTTACTCCTCCCATCAGCCTCACCAGGTCGGTACCAGTGCTGTACCCATTTCTCAGAGAAGGAATGTGAGACTTACAGAGATGGTCCTTTCTCAGTACTCAACACCCCCATTCAGAATCACTGAACTTATTTTTATCCAATTGGAACTAATAAATTCTTATGAACATTATTTTTATAATATGAGAAGTTAGAAATAAGAGAAATTAATAACCAGTGTTCCTAGCACCACTTTATTTTTCTAAATTAGGTTCTCAGATCAGCAAGGGGTTCTTGGTGCCTTACTCAAGGAGACTGATACCCACAGAGGACAAGGGACTTGCTCGAGGTCACACAGGTAGAAAGTACCAGGAGTGGGAAGTACAACGGGTCTTGGGATAGTTAATGACTTTCCAGGTTCCCTGTGCTGCCCCAGCTCATTAGCCTATGACCCTGGAGTCCCTGCCTCCCACACTCCCTACTTCTTTTGCTCTAACCCAGGTAAGTGAACACACATTCTTCCTCCTGCTGCCTTTGCTTAGTCTATTCCCAACTCTGGGAATGCCCTCTCTGGACTCTCTGATGTCTAAATCTTACCTATCTGTCCCCTCCAGAAATATTCCCTTGATTTCTCCCCTACCCCCAACTGAAATCTGTTCCTTTCTCCCTTGGGATCCCATAGGCGGGGTCCCCGACTACCTTCCACCCACATAATAGTATTTGGAAAGTTCTACTGCATTTGTCTGCCTTGTCCTCCCAGGTGCAGTCGTGCTGGCAGGATCAGAAGTGCTCCCCAAGACCTCTCTTTTCACCTGCTGGGTGAAGCCTTAGGACAGAGGGGAGTGGGATAGTTTCTAAAGTAAAAATAGGCTTAGGATTCCTGCAACACCAAACACCCCTCACTGAGCTGCAGTCATGTCACAGGGAGAATGGCTCGGCGTGGTACCTAACATTACAATTACGTGTTTGTCTTTGTTCATAACCCAAAGGTTTCCCACCAGAAAATCAGAGAGTTGGGTCCAAATCTCACCTCTACCCCTTGCTAGCAGTATGCCCATGCACCAGTTACCTGCTTCTGGCAATAGTACTTGCTTCAGAAGGCAGTGGTGCCCTGGCTGGGCAGCTCAATTGGTTGGAGCATCATCCCATAACTGAAAGGTGGTGGGTTCGATTCCTGGTCAGGTCACATACCTAGGTTGCAGGTTTGATCCCTGGTTTGGGCACATATGGGAGGCAGCCAGTCGATGCTTCTCTCTTGCATCAATGTTTCTCTCTCCCTTCCTCTCTCTAAAAGCAATGAAAATGTGTCCTTGGGTGAGAATTTAAAAAAAATATAAGCAGTGGGAAGATTCAGATAAAATAAGGCACAGGGCCCTGCATGTGGTAAGCACTTAGTAAACACCAGCTATTATAAAGAGTGACTCCCACTTTGAATACATGGAAAACTGGTAAATTATTACTAAAATGCTCATACCGACTCTGTTTAGAGGTGAGCCCAGGGAGTTAGGGCCAAGAAGAGGTAAGTATTTTTTTGTGCTCAAAAAGGCCCATGAGGCTTTCTTCAACTCTAAACCATCCATTGCCTAGGCAGTAAAAACTAGAACTGCCTTTCTATTTTTTAAGCCTTAAAAATTGATAAGCTTTGAGTTCTCTGAGGATCTGCACACCTAGAGTGAATGCATGAATGCAGTTTGTGCAATTATAAGTAATTATGAAACTTAATGATATGAGAAAAACATTCTTGTTCTCAGAGGCGACCTTGGTTTGCAATGTGTGTTGCTGCTTCAGGCCTACCTTCAGGAGGCAAGAGGCTGGAATCAAAGGGTATCTGGATTTAGAGGGAAGGCGTGCGGGCGGGCGTGTTTTCTCCTGGTAGGCTAGTACACAGCTTAGAAATCAGCTTCCTTGTCAAAGCATTTGGAATATGCTGGGAAACTAATTTGGCAGGTTGATAGAAAATTTATTTTAGAATTTCATCTAAATTGATTCTGTATTAGAATATGTTAGAATCCTATTTGACAATTTAAACACTGTCGAGTTCAGATATTTTAAGACATACATGTTGTAAATTTCACAGTCCTGTGGCATTTAGCAGACTATCGACTTCTCCTTATTTCTGTGACCCTGTAGGGATATAACATGTATCATCCAATATGGTAGCCACTAGCCACCATGTGGCTATTTAAATTAAAATTAAGTTAAATAAAATTCAAAATTCTGTTCTTCAGTCACACTAGCCACACTTAAGGGCTCTGATAGCCACTTGGCCAGTGACTACTGTATTAGGCAGAACAGATAGAGAATGTTTCTATTTTCACATAAAATTCTATGGGGCTAGACTGTTTAGATCAATAAGGCCACGGGAAGATGCTTGATTATGGGGTTAAGTTCTGTTCTTTCTAGCAATTCGTCTGCAGGCCAAGAAATAGAATGTGCACAGGATGTTTCATTGTCCAGAATGGAGATGTTAATAAGTCTCCATGGCCTCATTTGGGCTGTCCGGTTCAGCGGCTTTCGCACTGCGACAGGGCTGGGTTCCCAGGACGGGGGAGAGGGGAGAGTCAAAGGGAACGGCTGGGAGCAGCGCTTCTCCACCCTTGTTGCATGTTGAAATCGCCAGGTTAACTTTTAAAGAAACTGCTCCTGCCTGGCCTTTGCTCCAGGCCAACTAATCTGAATCTCCAAGTGGGGCCTAGGAATTCCTGTTTTTCAAAAGCTTCCTGGGGACCCTGGCCTGGTTGCTCAGTTGGTTAGTATCGTCCCTATACTCCAAGAGTTCTGGTTTGATCCCCAGTCAGGGCACATACGAGAATCAGCCAGTAAGTGTATTAATAATTAGAACAACGAATTGATGTTTCCCTTCTTTCTCTCCTTTCCTCTGTCTTTCTAAAATAAATAAATCAATAATTTTAAATAATAAAGTAAAAAACTCCCTGGGGGATTCTAATGTGTAGCCAGAGTTTAAAACAACTGCCTTCAAAAGTGTGAACTTAAAAAAAAAAAAGCCCTGAGGATTAGAAGACAGTGTTTGAAGGCAGGTGCAGGGAGTGGCTAAATACGTTCCTTGTCAATTCACTGCAGTAATAAATCGAGGGCTGGCGACGCGTAGCTCACGTCCGCCAGAAGGGCTCTCAACGGAGGGCGACTTTGCCTCCCAGGGACACTTGGCAGTGTCTGGAGACATTTTTGCTTGTCACAACTTGGGGATGGCATCCAGTGGGGAGGCCCCAGATGCTATTAAATATCCTACAATGAATAGGACAGCCCCCCACAACAAAGAACTATTTGGCCCAAAATGTCAGTTGTGCTATGGTTGGGAAATCCTAAACTAGACATAATTTTTGCAAACCAAAGCCCTCTCTGACCTTGGATGCTGTTGCCTCTTCAAAGAAAGTGAAGGTATTCTCCTAAACCAGATCCTCAGAAACACTTTCGATCATATTCCAGGCTTCCCGATCCCAAAAGTCTTGTAGGGTCTGTGGTTAGATGCATTTGGGGTACACCAGAAAACTGCTGATTTAGGGGAACCAGGCAGCCTTTGGAGGACATGGGCAGAGGGTCTTACACTGCCTCAGGTTGGAACCGTCTTCTTGTTAAATAATTAACTGAAGTAACAAGTTGTAACCCAAAATTAATTTTAGACAGTAGTAAAGAATAAAAAACATTTATTTGAGCAAAAGGAGCTGCAGTTCGGGAGACACAGATTCAGGTAGCAACCTAAGTTATGTTCCACCAAGAGAAAGGGGAGGCTGACTTTTAGAGAGAAAGTTCCTGCCAAGTTCCCAATTTTATGCAAATAAGGTTTCCAGTTGCGTGGCTTCTGATAGGACAGGGCAGGTCTCAGTCCTTTGGTAGAAGAAGAAACCAGGGATTTCCTACAGTTATTGCCTCAGACGATATAAATGAGACATAGAGCAGAAAGTCCAGAGTTCAGTGAGTTTCTTTCTGGTACACAGAGTGTGAGGAGCCATTGCCAGCAAACGCCCTGTAGGTTCCTGTTATTTATAAAATTTGGGCCCTTTGTTGCCCATGGGGAGACCTTCTTGGTAGATAAATTCCTTCTCAGAGTTCACATCAAATGACTTTCTTGTCTAGTCCACAGCTCGCGGCAGTTTTCCAGAGGCTGTGGCTATTTGGCTGTTAGCATTGGCTGTTTGCCTTGTTTATACCCAGAATAGGATGAAAACCTTATATGTGATGAAGTTTGGAAACTGAGCTATAGGCTAGACACTGGAAGTATAAAGATAGCCACACAGACAAAGTATCTGAACAGACCCAGGCACACGGCACTGCAGGGTGGCAGAGGTGTGGTGGGGCTGCCCAACGCCCTCTGTAGGAAGGCAAAATGAGCATTTGGTATCTGCCAGTCACTGCTTTGAGCAGTCTCCATGCATCATCTCATTTTGTCCCCACACTGAGGCTCTAAGTTGGGTGACTTGCCAAAGTCACACAACTGATCAGTGGCAGAGCAGAGATTTGAACCCAGGTATGGAACTGCACAACTGAACCCTCAGAATGAGACAGCATAGGGACCTGGGATACCAGAGAGGAGAAACTGCGGAGCTAGAACCACCCTACTGCCCCTTGCCTGATCGAAACACTGATAAGCCACAAGAATGTCACCACCCCTCCATTCCTTGCTCAAAAAAATGCAAAGTTTTATCTCCCATCTGACAGCTTGCTTCTCCGACGCCACTCTGTCCCCGGCTTATAGAAGCAGTCAAGCACCGTCAGCCTGAGTCAGTTCAGAGGATCATCCTTTCCTCTGTGCTGCCTCCCCTGTGCTCGAGCATAAGCTTAATAAAATCAGCGTGGAAATTTCCATGGGGTTTCCTCCTGATTTCTATCTTGGGGAACCCAAGAACCCCAACATTAGTAAGAGGAGGAACATTTACATGCATGGGTAATGCTGTTGTTAACCTAAAAATAAATGGCCAAAGTAAGAGGCAACGAGCCTTTTTTTGAGATTCAAAAGAATAGCTACTCAGGAAGCAATGGCCCGTGCAGAAACCTAGATAGTTCCGACCAGGAGGTGAAGGCCAGGGGTGTTAATGAGAGAGGGGGAACAAAGTCCAGTTTTCAGTCCTGTAGTCATAAGCAGTTGTTCGGAATGCAGCGCTGCTTTAGGCCCAGCCCACAGGTTATCTTTCCCTGTTTAACATTCCAGAGTTCTGAGGAGTAACAAGCAAGGCAGTTCCTCTGGGGCGGCAGCTGTAACGTGGCTCCCTTTCTATTATTCTTCACAGTTTCATAGGCAAGACTTGTAGGATGAACTGGAGCTCACCAGGCAAGAGGGAGAAAAGCCTTGAACATGTCAGGGATAGTAGTCATTCAGGGAAAGGAGCAGGGATGGGGTGTGATAGAGGAGAGTGAGACTTGAGAGATGGGCAGGCACCAAATCCTTTCTGTCCTTCCACATCATGCAGAGGGCCCTTGTGAGCCCCTGGTGGAATCAGTGGGTTGAGGGCAGAGGAAGAGAAGAGCTGTGTGACACTGGACAGCTTGCTTAACCTCTCTGGGTCCCAGCTTTCCAACTGGACTGAAGGCTCCAAAACTACACCGCTCTGATGAGGAATGTTCATTTTGTTGGTGGCCATAATGAGCAGAGTGAAGGAATGGCCTGCAGTGGTGCAGGCCAGGCAGCAGCCCTGTTGATTCACGACATTCCAGCTTATTGTCTGGCATTTACCAAGGGCCCACCCCGTACGGTGTGTGCGCAATGCTGTGGCCAATGCAGAGACGTTGTAAGACTTGTCTTCCAGAAGCTTGCAGCCAAGTGGAGTACAGCCCACATTCTCATGGAACTGTGACCACGGGCACAAATCGTAAATGCCAAGAGAGAGAAATGCTCCTACAAAATGCTGTAGGGCAGTGATTTTCAACCTCTTCAATCTCAGGGTACACGTAAACTGCTAAAATTCTGTGGCACATGCAAAAATATATTTTTTTGTCAATCTGACAAAAAAAGTTAGGTATAATTTTGACTTACACTGGACAGCTGTTGTGTTGACGGTTGACATTTTTCTATTTGACAGTCTAAGTGGAAAGTGCCCCTGACTAAGTACTCAGGTGATGCATGTTGTAAAAACTCGCGTAGCGCACCGGTTGGCCGTCGCTGTCCAGAGCACAGGGGATGAAGTGGCGCTAATGACTGGAGGGAGCAGTGAGGTTAACTGGAGGAGGCACCTCCTAGCTCTACCAGAAAGATTTGTAAAGGAGAAGATGGGCATCGGTGGAGGGTATCTTCCAGGTAGACAGAGTGGGCTAAATTGAGAAAGTTAAAAGCCCATTCAGGTACAGTCACCAGAGGATCCCATTATCTGTGTATCGTACCTGATTCCCTGGAGTTTCCAGGTTGTAGAAGGGAAGCAGAAATCATCATAACAGGAAAATATTCATTAATGGACTTGCCACTTACAAACTGAGGTCCCACTCCATCATCTCTCTCTTTTCAACCCTCGTGTCCAGCCAGGCCCCAGAAGCATCCACATCTTGGTCCTCTGTCACTTCCAGGCTGTAGGCCGTGCAACACGAACAGTGGAAGTGAAATTGCAGCTCTTGTGAGAGAGGAGGGACTTCAAGAAATTAAAGCAAGGATGTTGGAAGAACTGTTTGAATGACATGCCAAGGCAATGATAGATGAGGATCTGTTAGTTAATAAAGAGAAGAGGAAAGAGACTTGAAAATCAAAGAATTGAAAAGCCTTTGAGAAATCATTAAGGTTTTCTTTAAAAAAGATTTTATTTACTTTTAGAGAGAGGGGAAGGGAGGGAGAAAGAGAGGGAGAAGCATTCATGTGTGACAATGCACTCCCCGACTTGGCAACCCAGGCATGTGCCTTGACTGGGAACCAAACCAGCAAGACGACTGTTAGGCTCACCGGCTGGTGCTCAGTCCACTGAGCCACACCAGCCAGGACATCGATAAGGTATTTTGCAAAACTTTCCTCTTTATGATGGCACTATGATAACGAAATGTTAACAGGAAGGATTTATCTTACTATAAGACAATCTACCTGCGATTTATTCTTTGTTCTCAAAATTAACACAGGATTGCAGTTATAACCTAAAATTTTGTTCATATTTACTATTGCTTTAAAATAGACATTTTGCCCTGGTTCGCGTAGCTCAAAGGATTGAGCATAGGCTGTGAACCAAAGGATGGCCAGTTCAATTCCCAGTCAGGACACATTCCTGGGTTGTGGGCCAGGTCCCTGGTAGGAGGCGTGTGAGAGGCAACCATACTTTGATGTTTCTCTCCCTCTGTCTCTCTCTCTCCCCTCTCTCTAAAAATAAATAAATAAAATCTTAAAAAAAAATAAAATAGACATTTTGATTTTTTGTTTATTAGGTAAAGTTCTAAACTAATCTGTGTTTTACTCTTAACTATGAAAGTTTGCATGTGGCTTTTCTGATGCTAATTTTCCTGGGTTACAGAGATCTCCCGAAAGGAGGTTCTTCCCCCAGAGAAGGTGGGGGCCAGCTCACCAAGGGCCCTGAAGAAATCTTGTCCTGAGAGGAGCCTGCTGGGGGTTTATAACAGGGCTCCTTTTTGCCTAACACCGACTTTGTCCCCGCAATTAGAAAATTCCACAGGCCTACTTCACCTCCTTTAGAAATGACAAAACCCTTTTGGTCCTTTACTTAGGAGCACAGATCTGGGCATGGGGAGAACGCTTTCGGATGCCAAGCTTCTATTTTAGGCCCACTGCTGTTGTGCACGCACATAGAGGGCAGTTTCAGCCCCTTTCAGCCATGTGGAAAATTCTCATTTATGGGATGCTCTTTCTAGCACTTTACCTTTGAGGGGTGACCTTGGCTGATGAAGCACATGCATTTATTCACACTGATTCATATACTAAAAGCTTGTTCTAGGTTCCCCAAAAGCCTGAAGACGTTGGGGTCCTTGGAGGTAAAGGGTCAAGTGGTTTTTGGCTCCTCTTTTCTCCAGCAGGAGACAGGCTGGTATTTCTGTAGGATTTTCTTGGTTTTAAATGTGACTTCAAGCAGGTGGTTGTTTCAGATGATCACTGCAGCCCACATGTGGAGTACAGCCAGCATTCTGATTCAGATGGTCACCTCGCTCTGAGGAGCAATGCTGTTCTCATTTGCACGTTGGTTGCCACCTTCCTCTCATTTCTTTCTGAGCACAACTTCTAGGTAGGCCCTAATCCCAGATGGAGAAGGAAGAGTTTCAGTCTATTTTTGAGGGTCTCAGTTAAGTCCGTAGCCCCCAGAGACCACCCCTCCCACCCCAGCTCCCCTGCTCCCCACGTTGCCTTTCTTACCTACACAGCCCTGGATCATCATCGCAGTTCCACACACCACAGGTAACTTCTTTGACCTCCTTCTTATCTCTTTATGACCCGACAGGCCCTACCCTTTATGCAGGTTGCTTAACTTGCAGGGGCGGTGACTTGAACCGGAGGTGACTGTGCCAGAGGATACTGTGCTTTGCATTTGCCATAAAGGAGAGCTCTGCGCCTCCAGCAAAGCCAGCAATTTTCTGGCTGTTAACATATTTCCAATTATGATTTAATGCTTTGTCATTTTCTTGTTTGTGATTTCAGAGTCTCATTTTCATCTTCTGCCAGAGCCAGTAGCAGTTGGAAAAGAAAGCTGTGCTCTTTGAACAGTGAGTATGGATTTTAAAAACCATAGATTACAAAATGATAAACCGTTTGTAATGAGCCTGCGCTTTTCTGTAAGCTCCCTCAAAACTGCCGTCTGTGGTGGGTGATTTCTCTGGTTCAGTGAAATGGACTTCGGCCCTGAAGGTTTTCAAAGCTCAGATATGCACCCAAAAGCCTCCTATAAGCAGATCTCAATGACTTTGCCAGGAGCAGTGCCCTGACTTTGAAGGGAGTCAAGAAGACCTGGGCCTGTGGGACCAGGATGCTTTCCTGGGGCGTGCGACACTTGAATCAGCCGTGGAGGCAGAGTGGACACGAGTGTGCACCACAGGAAAGGGGCAGCATGAGGAAAGACGGAACATGCAGCTGTGCGGGGCTCGCCTGGGCACAGGAGCTGGTTCTGTGGGGTGCGGGCGGAGGTGCGGTAGTCCAGAGCAGCAGGTGGAGTTGGGACCCTACAGAGTGGTCGGAGTTCCCCAGCGCAGCCAGATCCCTGCAGGGAATTGTGAAGATCCCTCTGGCTGTCGGTGGTGGAGGAACTGCGCCACGAAAGAGCAGCCTTTGCACAAGGCGGGGCCAGAACTGAGCTTAGTGTGATGGCTGAGGGACCTGCGTGGTCCCTCTCGTTTCTCTCTCCTTTCCCCCCACCAACACACACACACACACACACACACACACACACACAATTTTTTTCTCTCCTCAACTTTTAAAAGTGAGTAGTAAATGTCACTATACGTCACCCCTTAGTACTTCAGCAGACATCTCCTGAGAACAGCCACATTCTCCTATATGCAAAGGTAACCACACTTTCATTATCACAGTCAAGAATTGTATCACCATGACAATAATATTATCTAGTACGCAGTCCTTACTAAGATTTTCCCAACTGTTCTAACAGTTTCCTTTCTACCTGAAAATAAAACCCAGGATCCTCTCTGGGATTACATGTAGTTGTTGTGCTCATTCAGTTTTTTTAAAGCAATTGCCTACTTGTGTTCTTCCTTTATACATCCCGGGTCCTTCACTTTTCCTTTTCCCTTTACTTCTTCACCTTTTCTCTGGAAAGGGGGTTTCAGTGCTGTCACTCTCTTCAGGCCTGCAGGCGCCAGCCAGCCCCGAAGAGCAGGATGGACCTTGACGTGGTTAACATATTGGTGATCGCGGGCGGGACACTGGCCATCCCCATCCTGGCATTTGTGGCCTTGTTTTTCCTGTGGCCATCAGTGCTGATAAAAATCTATCATTGGTAAGTTAACTTTATCATTGAAGTGTTCAGGAGTATCACAATGTCATCTTCTCTGCTTGTCCTTTCGGTGGTGGTCGTTCAACATCTTATCATGACGCATCTTAAACATACAGAAAAGTTGAAAGACGTCCTTTTTTTAATTCTGGGAGTGTTCCTGAAGAATTGGTGGTAGCTGCTCACCAGGTAACTTCTTTCAGGTTTCCGATAGCATCTTTGCCCAGGAGGCCACCCTCATTGCCGAAGTCACTGATTCTTTTAAGCAAAGGTTGTGCGCATGCGTAGGAATTCCTTTGGTAGTTTCATGGTCATTGGATTCTGATCCGGTGATGGTCTGACAGGTGCAGTGATATGTACTGAAAAATGAATTAGAAAGAGCAGGACCTGGAGAAGGCATACGGGTGGGACAGAATGGGTTCAGATTTATTCTAAGTGTTCGTTAGTAAAGTGGCAGAAAGAAAAAGACGTTTCCAAACCTTCTGTCGTTCTTGTACCATCTTTGTGATCCTTGCCCTATCTGCATACCACCTCTGCTTGTATGTTACCTTTAGAATAAGTCACTTTTTGTAGCTTAAATCAATTTATTTATTTATTTATTTTTTAAAAGATTTTATTTATTTATTTTTAGAGAGAGGGGGTGGGAGGGAGAAAGAGAGGGAGAGAAACAGCAATGTATGGTTGCTTCTCACATGGCCCTCACGGGGACCTGGCCTGCAACCCAGGCATGTGCCCTGACTGGGAATCAAACCAGGACCCTTTGGTTCCCAGCCCGCGCTCAATCCACTGACTTACACCAGCCAGGGCTAAATCAATTTATTTTAAGAGCAATATAAATATCGTTACCTTAAGTGAAAAGTTTGCCATACTTGCCATAAATAGTAAATTAATATAAGAAAGTAAAAATAAGCAGAATGCCAGTAAACAGTGTTCTTAAGTTCTAGCCTAGATATGGCCGCCTACCGAAGACTCTGTGTCTCCTGTCTCTTTGGTACAAAGTCTAAGAGGGTGTGAAAGATGCAGCAGCCCCAACAGAGCCATTCTCCGTGAGGGAGCTTCTTTCTCCTCAATCAGAAGCTCACAGTTGAAAAGGGAGGAGCTTTCTCATGATGTGCTTCCGGGACTTTTCATGCCACAGTCCACTCACTACATAAAATCACCCTTCCTGCCCCCATCATATGTGTGGCCCTGGCGAAGGAAATACCACAACGGGCCTGGTGCCTCCTTGTGCCATAGGGAAGCACACTGAGGTTTCACCCAGACTTCTGGGAGTGAGAACCGCCTCCTGTGCACAGGGAGAAGAATGCAGGGAGTTTGGCGCGCCCTTTATCTGCCCTCCTTTCTGGCTCCCTTTCGTTTCATTAGAGTGTGGAATTTTCCACCTGCCTGCCAGGCTGTGATCCTTGAAAAGAAGCTAACTGAGCAGAAGGGAGCTTTTCACTCCCTCACTCTCTCTTGGGAGGTGGTGACCCCTTCAGAGGCTCACCCAGGACCCACCTCTCCACTAACAAAGCTGAGACACAGGTGTGTTTAAATGCCATTGTTCTTGCCACCCTAGCAGCAGGAGTGCTTTGGGGCCAGGGCTCCCCTGTAGCCTGACTGGGAGAGGCCAGAGTTGTGTGCCCCATGTGTCCCCGCAGAGGCTCTGTGGACCTCCACATGCAAATGCCATTTTTTCTTAAATCAAATTGGAATGGAGAATGCAGTTAGGTGATGTGGCCTGTTGCCGGAGCTATGGCTGCGTGTGCAGGTGTGATTACATAGAGCCTAATTCCATGCACCAATGCCGAAAGCAACCTCCGTACTACACAGTCCCCAGCCCCCAGGTTCCTTGGGCATCAGGAGAAGGCTTCCGGAGTCAGAGCCGTCCCTCTGTGCGGTGGCCAGGGCACCTCCAGTTGTGGCTCTGTCGAGTCACAGTAAAGTGTTTGGTGCCTCCCGCAGGAGCAGAATCCACGTCCCTGTGGAATCAGGTTGGCCATGCCCCAGGGACACTTGCAATTTGTGCATTTTCCTGTAATATGACCTACACTTCTCTGAAAGATAACAATGAAGGATGTGGAGGAATTGGACCCCTCATGGGAGAATTCTTGTATTCTTTGTCGGAATGCAAAATGGTACAGCCGCTTTGGAAAAGTCTTGCATTTCCTCAAAAGATTTAAAAGGAAAAAGCTACTAAATGACCCAGCAATTCCCTTCCTAGGTATTTACCCAAGAGAATTGAAAACATACATGTATGTCCACACAAATACTTGTACGTGGATTTTCACGGTGGCATTATACACAGTAGCCAAAAAGTAGAAACAATTGATGAATGGATAAGTAAGTGTGGCATATCCGTGGAATGGAATATTATCTCACTTTAAAAAGCACAAAGCACTGATACATTCTGTAATACAGATCACTTGAAAACATTATGCTAAGTGACATAAGCCAGACACAAAATGACAAATACTGTGTGATTCTACTTACACGAGGTACCTAGACTGGCCAAGCTCAGAAACAGAAAGTAGAATAGAGATTACCGGGGGCTAAGTGGCAGGAAGGAATGTGGAGTTTTTATTTAATGGATACAGAATTTCTGTTTGGGAAGATGAAAAGTTCTATAAATGGATAGTTGTGATGACTGATGTACAATACTGTGAACATACTTAATGCCACTGAAATGTACCCTAAAATGGTTAAAATGGTAAATTTCATGTTATCTATATTTTACCGGAGTAACAACAGCCACAAAAAGAAGGGTGGAAGTACTTTTTTCTCCAAGGGTCGCTGTAAACTGGAGAAGGCAACACTTGTGACATAAAGGCCCCGGGTGCTGGGAGCCTTTCTCAAAGAGGAGCCCTGTGGAGGCCGCTTTTGGGGGGCTTCAGTGACGTCTGTCCCTGAAACGGGAAAAATTTGGCTTTTGTACCAAGATTGTTCATCTGTGAGAGATCTTGTTCCTGAGACATTCGTTTATCCCAATTTAATTCTTCTCTTGTTTCTGTTCTGTGCACTTGCAGTGATTTCTAATCTCTGCCTTTGTGATGTTTATGATTTAGAGGTAATTTATTCTCCATTATCCTTAAACCAAAGAAGGTGGGTTTGTTTGTTTTCCATCAGAGCCACTGGTCTTTCATAATTTTTAACTGACCTTGTAGCTTAAGGAGTCTTCTTCCCACCCTTTCATTGAGAGGATTGTCTGAAATTCCTGAAAATATTGGTTCTTCAGCTTCTGTTTCCAAAGCCTAGGTAAAGTTTTCCAGTGGATGTACCAATGAAATGAAATACATGGAGTAGCACCCCAGAGCTCTGCCTGGTGATGAAGGAGGCCTCGGTCCCTGGTCCCGGCTCTCGGGCTGCCTGTCCAACCCCATCTCCCTTCACTCTCCGGTCAAGTGGTGCTTCGCTGTCCCCGCGCCCTTGCCCCCGCTTTCTACGTGTCTCCCACCATTAGGTGCTCAGTGTCCAGGTGCTTATGCAATATCACCTTCCTCCAAGTCCTTCCAGCTCTTCCTTGATCTCCTACTGCTCTTTGTGTTAGAGTTGTAGAGAATTTGAAGATGATAAAAAGGTAACACAGAGAAAATATAAATTATCTGTAATCCCTAAAGTCATTTTCTTTAATTCCTCTCTTGTTCTCACCACCTCTTTCCCTGCCTCATCTGTATATAGTTAATTTTTTAAACAGAATTGGAATCAGTAGTGTAAAAAAGTTGGGTCCTATGTTTTCATTTGATATCATCTCATAAACATTGTCCTATTATTAGATATTCTTTGAAGATCTCATTTTTTGAAAAAAATCCTCACCCGTGGGTGTTTTGTTTTGTTTTGTTTTTATTGATTTTAGAGAGGAAGGAGGAGAGAGAGAAAGAGAGAGAGAGAAGCATCAATGCGAGAGAGAAACATCGATTTGGTGCCTCCCGTGCACACCCTAGCCAGGGATCAACCTGCAGCCTAGGTGTGCGCCCTGTCAGGGGTCGAGCCCACCGCCTTTGGTGTGGGGACGACGCTCCAACCAGCTGAGCCACCAGCCAGGGCTGAAGACCTCATTTTTAATAGCAAAATATTACATTGCCTGGATACATTGTAATTTATGTAATAAATTTTCTGTTTATGGACATTAAGGGTTAGTGCAGGTTTTTTTCCTAATTTAAATAGTACTGTTGGACATCTTTAGAAATACACTTTCAAGATTTCTGCTTATGTTCTTGGAACAGATTATTTCTGGAGGTGTAATTACTGGGTTAAAAGGCATGAGGCTTTTAAAGACCCCTGATGCTTAATTCCAGAGTGCTTTCTAGAAAGGTTGAACATTATCATTGTTTTTTTCAAAAGACATTCTTCTAATTTAGAAGTCCATTAAAATGCATTTCTTGTTGTAATATTCATTTCTTTAATTGGTAGTGAACTTGAACATGTTTCCTATGTCAGTCATCAATTCTCTTCTACTCTGAGTAACCTTTTCATTTATTTTACTCATGTTGAATTGGGGGTCTCAGCATGGCTATTACCATTTTGTAAGCTTTTTATATATTAAGAATATCAATCTGTGTCATATTTGTTGCAATTTTTTCCCTTGAATTTTGGCAAGCAGTTTATTTACTAGTAACTACCATTTATTGAATACTTCCATGTCCTGAGCACTGAACAAAACTTTGTATATGGCTTATCTCATTCAGTCTGTGCCATATCCTCAGTAGAGGGCAACATTTCCCCTTGTTGTAGATTAGATTCAAGATCATATAGTCGATAAATGAACAGTCTGGCATATGAGTGAATGAACAAACTTGTATTAGGTGCACAGTTTAGAATTTTGAAATAAGATCTCTTTGTCATAAGAAGAGCTTTAAGCTAGTCAATTTCACTATATTGCAACACTTTCATTGCAAAAGTGATAGAAGTCTTCTTCCCACCTCTGTTGCCTCTCCATCTACTTCTCACTGTATTCCCTCCTCCATTCCAGATACTCATCTTAATAGTGTCCTGTATGTGCTCCCATGCTTTTTGTATGCAGATCCAAATAGGTATGAATTTATATTCTTATCTCCCCTCCGCTTGTTTTGCATACAGGGTTAAAACCAGTCAGTTTAGGCTGTTTGCTTTTGTGAGACCTGGCTACCTCTTTGGTGCAAAGTATACCAGAGAGTGAATCTGAGATTGAATTATCTTTCATTTTGAAGAGATTCTTCATGCAGAGAGTTCAATTTGCGTAGATGGTAATTATGTCTTGAAATCAATTTCAGGCCAAACTCCAGCATTGCCAAGTCTTATGTAACCAGCAGAAGCTGGGCCTTCCACCAGCTTCCGTATGTTGTAGTGCACGAAATCAGAGGGCCACTGTGGACAGTTCTTTGAAAGACAAGTTATCACTCTCAAAATCTCTAGGAAAAAGTGCATATTTTCTGGGGACAGATAGAATTATGAACTTTATTGAGCTTATCTACTGGAGTGAAAATAATATCTGCACAAAACCATGTTTGTTACTGTTAACTTCTGCACCACAATTAAAATCAAAAGAGTTTTTTAAAAACCATCAACTCCATCAAAATTCACTACTTCAGAATCCATATATCCTTTAAAGCCATAGTAACACTTCAATATGATTAAGACTCAAATGATGAATTTGGTTGGAAACTTAATTAAACCTCCAGCTTTTTCTTTCTTTTTTTTTTTAAATTAGTATAAAATTTTTACATTTAGAATTAGCCAGCTGGACACAGTGTAGATGATCCCAATTTTGTTGGCAACGTCCAAAGCATCGTAGTCTGGAGCCCGTCGAACATAGGCCTTCTTCTCCCCATCAGGCCTGATCAGGGTGTTGACCTTGGCCGCATCAATGTCATACAGCTTCTTCATAGCCTGTTTGATCTGGTGCTCATTGGCCTTGACATCCACGATGAACACAAGTGTATAGTTGCCTTCTATCTTCTTCATGGCTGACTCGGTGGTCAGGGGGAACTTGGTGATGGCACAGTGGTCAAGCTTGTTTCTCCTGGGGGTGCCCTTCCGAGGATATTTAGGCTGCCTTCGGAGCCACAGGGTCTTATGCCTCTGGAAGGTGGGTGACGTGTGGATCTTCTTTTTGTGTGTGTGTGTGGCCGTGGACGCCTTTTAGCACTGCTTCCTTTGCCTTCGGCTTTGGGAGGGGCATGGGCTTCCTTCTTCACTTTGGGCGCTGACTTCGTGACAAGGCCCTCCAGCTTTTTCAAGTAGATTTACAAATAGGAAAAATTGTGTTTTTAGCAGAGATCCAGTCCACTAGAATCACCAATACTGGGCAGCTGTTAAGAGTATTAAGAATCTTGAGATCATAAGAAATGCAGGCTCCTTTAGGCTGTCTTTTGGCATTCTTTCTTCCCAGAGATCTGTGGGTGTGTGGAATGATACGAGTGACTACAACCTTGGTGAGAGTCCAGTTCTTCATCTCCACCAGTAGTAAATTACAAGCGACACTGCCATTAAGTGTTTTGATGCTTTTCCTGCTAATGAAAGTGCCCCTGCCAGGAAGTCTCACTCCAGGAGGCCTGTGCTGTGCACAGCTGCAGCCCCTGCCCACATGTCCCTGGCCACTCGCCCTAGATCTCAGTTGTCGATGAAGATGGTCCACCAGACTGCAGACCAGCTCTCCGCGAAAGGAAACCATCTTCGTTGCGGCCTTTCTGGGGTCCTTCCCAGCCTTCCTGCCAGCCACTTCCATTCTGCAGAAGCTCGATGAATCCAAGCAGATAAGGGCTAGTTAGACACTCAGTGAGATCCCACCACTGACTCTTCCTTAGCACTGCCATTGAACTGCTAGAAATATGTATTAACAGGAGGTTACTATGTGTCATGCTTCTTAAAACACCCCTACCCCCTTCCTAGTTTAGAGTGATTATGCAGTGACATACATATGACAACATCATGTGATATGAATATTGGAATTCTTTTACTTAGTGTTCCTTGAGGGTGAAGCTCTTGGGGATTCCAGAGTCAGACATGGAGGAGGAAAGCCAGTTCTTACCTTGAAGTGAGACTGTGGAAAGGACCTGTGCCCCCACTTCTCTAGAGCTTGCTGATTTGGCTTGGCATATATTTTTCCTTCCCAGGTACTGGCAGCGGACGTTGGGCATGCAGGTCCGCTATGTTCAACATGAAGACTATCAGTTCTGTTATTCCTTCCGCGGCAGGCCTGGGCACAAACCTTCCATCCTCATGCTCCATGGATTCACTGCGCACAAGGACATGTGGCTCAGCGTGGTCAAGGTGTAGTAGAGAAAAGGGTTTCCCTTGGACATATAATCATCAGCAATAGTAGAAAGCAAAGGAAAACCAGAACTGTCGCTCAGGTTATCTTAAAACTAATGTAATATTTGATTAAATTTTGTCAGACAGAAGTTATTGAGTTGAATGTTATTTATAAAATCTGTACCTTAGAAATCATTTCACCTTATAAGTATTTCTTAGGAAAGGCTTCTGACACTTGGCTTCATCTCAGAACTGTTGTTATCAAGGTCAGGCTTTCAAAAAATCATTTGCTTTTTTATGCTCCAAGTTTCTCTTCTTCTTCCCTTACCTCTCCCTTTTGCTACCTCCTTATTTTTTATTTTTAGATTTTATTTATTTATTTTCAGAGAGAGGAGGATGGCGGGAGAAATAGAGGGAGAGAAACATCAATGTGTGGTTGCCTCTCACAGGCCCTCCACTGGGGGCCTAGCCTGCAACCCAGGCCTGTGTCCTGACTGGGAATCGAATTGGCAACCCTTTGGTTCGCAGGCCAGTGCTCAATACACTGAGCCACACCAGCTAGAGCCCTTTTTCCTCCTTCATCTCTCCTCCCTCATCCTTACCTCCTTTTTCTGCTTTTGCCTTTTTTTTGCATTAGCCATTTAGAGAAGTGATCTTGATTTGGCAGCTTTCTGTGATAGCTTTCTAAATCACTCACTTTCTGTCCTGTTTCACTTGGGTGTGGTAACTTCCTTTACTTGGAAAGAGTGACCAACTGGTAATGGTGGGGGCTGGGAGAAGTCTTGGGAGGGAAGCATCCGAGGCTCCCACCTCAAGCAGGACCATACCTGAATGATCTCAGAGATGATCTACACCAGAAGGAAAAGGCCCACACATCCTCTAGTTACTTGTGTTTTTATTTCCAAATTCCACTATGAGGACAGCCATCCTCATGCCTTAATGAACCTCTCACTTCCTATCCCCATGTCAGATAAGCATCTTTTTAAAAAAAATTTTTTATTGTAGTTCAATTATAGTTGACCCCATTTTTTAAATCGTTTTTAAAAGATTTATTTATTTACTTTTAGACAGAGGGGAAGGGAAGGAGAAAGAGAGGGAGAGAAACAATGATTAGTTGCCTCTTACATGCCCCCAACTGGGGGACCTGGCCTGCAACCCAGGCATGTGCCCTGACTGGGAATTGAACCGGCATCTTTTCAGTCTGCATGCTGGTGCTTAATCCACTGAGCCACACCAGCCAGGGCCAGATAAGCATCTTTCATATAATTGGGTATTTGTTTATCGATAACTGATGTTTCTGAGTTTCCTGGTTAAAAGTGGCACACATTTAAACCGAAGAAGGTATTTTGGGATAATAATCACCCCAGGAATTATACCTTAATGCAAAAGAAAGTTGAAGTCAGAATCAGGATGATCAGACAGGGTTCTTAAAGAAAGCCTTGCTCCTGTGGGCTGTGGAAGTGGCCAGGCCTCGAGGAGAACAGGACCAGCCCTTCAAGGTCCCAGTCAGTGGCTGAATGACTGGAGTAAATGGGGAAGGGATGGGGCTAGTACCTGCCAGCTGGTGTCAAAAATGAGAGTTGCCCACCTGCTGCCCAGACCCTTGTCCCCCTTTTCCAGTCATACTCCTGGTCCCTCTATGTGTTTATTAGTCTTTGGGGGCCTCTGCTTCCTACAAGGCTACTGGCAATGCTCATTCCCATCAGATGTTACTAGGGTAAAACTCTGGGTGGCCCAGGCCCATATATCCCCAGGGTTGGCTCTCCAGGTTACTTGTAAGTAGGTGCAACCCTCCCAGGAGAGTGGGCAGACATTTTCTGCACACCACATACTAACTCTCTGGGCCTGTGTGTTCTCAGTTCCTTCCGAAGAACCTACACTTGGTCTGTGTGGACATGCCAGGACATGCGGGTACCACCCGCTCTTCCCTGGATGACCTGTCCATAGACGGGCAAGCCAAGAGGATACACCAGGTAAGCAGGGCTCCACCAAAAGTTGCCCAGATGGTGGGTATTGCCCACCATTGCATGCCCAAGCCCGGAGAGCAGGTAGAAGAGTTTCATACTGACTCATAACGAGTCTTCAATGCATTCGGTCAAGTAATTGCAAAGAAAGTGGCACCCTCGTGGTATCCTTGGTCTGCTATGTATGAAGGGCCAGGGCTTATTGTAGCCTGTTCTCCTGTAAACCTGTTGCAGTTGTTTGTGACGATCTGAGCATTTTCTCAGCTCTTTGAAAATGGAGTTTAGTATCTCTCAAGACCATTTGCCTAGAGTCTGTTTTTCTGCTTACCAAGTACGTGGTGACAGCAATAGCCCTTCTGCCTAGCTGTGGAAGATGGGGAGGGTGAACTTTGCATTTTGTTCTATTTCAGTGTCAATCTTTAGCCCCTCTCTGGCTGGGCTTTCAAGGTCATGGGGCTCATGGACCATTTCAGAATTTAGTAGTCCACAAGTTTCAAATTGACATTAGACATTTCCCCTAGACAGTGATATTTGTTTAATGTGTCCCCCTACCCCATTAAACTGTGTGTTTTGATGAGGTCAGGAACTTGTCTCTCTGACTTTTTGTTGTATCTTCTGTAGTTGACTGTAGTTACTTATATATAACCGGTATCCAATTAATATTTTTTAGATAACTGATATCTAAAACATCAGTGGATGGATGGTTGGATGGTTGAAGGGACAGGTGGATGGGTAGATAGTTATATGAATGGATAGTTGGATGGATGAGAAGGACTTTAAATTAGGGCAAGAGTCAGCAAACCCCGGTGCATGGGCTATATTAGGCCTGCTGCCTATTTTTGTAAGCAAAGTTTCATTGGAACATAGCCACACTTGTTCCTTTATGTATTGTCTTTAGCTGTTTTTGTGCTACAGCAGCAGAGTTGAGTAATTGCGACTGAAATCATATGGCCCACAGATCAGAAAATACTTACACTCAGGACGTTTATAGAAAAGTTTACTGACTCATGAATTAGGAGAATTTTTGTTGGGTTTATGCTTATAAATGACCCCTCAATCACTTGTGCCAGATAAAGATAAGTGCACGCCTGCCTCAGGTTCTTCTGGGTAATGGACCGAGTAGAGTTTCTGACCTCCTTTCATCAGCAGCCCTTTTCACTTGTCTCCATAGGCAATAGAGGCTTTTTGCTCTGTAATCACTGTTGTCGCTGTCTACAGCTCAGTAACCAAGCCCCCCTCTCATTTTCCTTCCCAGTTTGTGGAATGTCTCAAGCTGAACAGAAAACCATTCCACCTGATAGGTGCGTCCATGGGCGGCAACGTGGCTGGGGTGTATGCTGCTTACTACCCATCAGATGTCTGCAGCCTGTCTCTCGTGTGCCCTGCTGGTGAGTTCCCAGGCTGCAATGTCCCCGTGAGTGGCTTGAGCACAACAGAGTCTGAATCTCTGAAGGAGCAGTGGCAGTGTCGGCTCTGGGTGGTTCTTAGCATCATCTTCTGTTGTGACCTTTGGAGATATGCAATGCTTTTGTGATAACTAACCGAACAACAGTTATCTGGCCGTAATCACAACACATTGACTTTTAAACTAGAGAGCCACAAAGAATTTGGTGGTTAATTAAAATGTGTGTAGTACTTTGCAGCACAAAAATACTTTGAAATATAATGATAATATTAATATGCAACATTCATTGAGCTCTTTTGAGCTAAGCTCTTTATATGGAGGTAATTTTCACCATAGCCATTACCTTATGTGGTAAAGGGGCTATATTATGCCTCTCCTCCTTTTTGCTGAAGAGTTAGAAACCTTTATTCATTACAAGATCTTTTTTAAAAAATCAGCAAACTTTAGTTTCTCTGTTCGTATTTGTATACATGTCAACTTGAACTATAACATGTCCCCAGGAATCATGATCTGAAGTTGGATATTTTAAATTCACTTTTCTTATATAAGTCTTTAAACTTGGATTTATAATAGAGAGAAAAATCTTAATTTTTTTCTTTTTCTTTCTCTTGGTTCCCTTCTCTCTGGTACCTCATGGAGTTTGACTTACATAAATTTTAAATGTACATCGCTACCTCTCAGTGACTTTTTACGTATGTAATTATATCCAGATCAACATATTATTAGTAGGAACACTGAGGTACAAAGAAATTTAGTGCCTGAGCCAGAATAGTACCGATCCTGGGCTGTCTGGCCCTAGAGCCCAACCTGTGACTTTTCTGGAAGTCCTTCTGTGTTTACTGCCTCCTTTGTGTGATTCATGTGCTCTCCTGCTGTCCCTACTGGAACCCAGCTTTAAGTTGAGCATGTATCCCTTCTACTAAAACATAGCTAAACTAACAACAATAAAGTAATTAAAATTAAAATAAATAAATAAATAAAATTGTTTTAAGCTATAAAAAAAAAATAAAATATAGCTAAACTGACCTTTAAAATCTTTTGACCCCTCTGAAAGTAAATAGTTTTCAGGTCTGTTAAGGACACTGAAATTGAAGTCAAGCTCCCAATGGATTTTCTCTTCTCCTCTTCCCAAACGCCATGTCTAAAATCATTTGGTCTTTTAATAATAAAGTTTGAGAAGTGGAGAAACATCCCCTGTGGAAGGTTATTAGATTTTAAATCACTTATGGAAGGTCAGATCTAACTGGCTTTTTTGAGTTTATGTTCATTTGCTCAAAGAGTTTTACACCTGCATTTCAATTGGTAATTTAAAATTGTATGTGAAAATGGAAAGATAAACTTTTCTTACTTTGCACTAATTTTACATTTGCAGAAACGTTACAAAGATAGTACAGAGTTCCACCTGCCCTTCATCCAGGTTCCCCCATTGTTAACAGCTCACACGACCACAGTAAACTTGTCACAACTAAGAAACCAACACTGGTACATCACTATGAACTGAACTCCAGGCTTTCTTTGGATTTCATTAGTTTTTCCACTAATGTCCTTTTTACCTCTTCCAGGGTCCAGTGCAGGATACCACATGACAGGTAGTTGAGGATTATTTTTAAAGTGGAAGGAAATAAATCATGTAATCTGAACTCGTGCATTGTGACAGCCACATTATATGCCCACGTTAGATTTAAAGGAGTTACTGAATACAGATGTATAATGTGTGGATCTCTGCAGCCTAGAATTGAGACCATTGACTTTCTGAAATCTAGTTCTTCAGCTAAGTTATGCACCTAGAAATTTGCTCATTGTTGGAAGTGAAAATTAGTTTTGCCCTCCTGTATGCACCAGCTTGTATGAACTCTGTCATGTCATGCTCCAGGATGCAGGAAATAATGGTCCATCTCAAAGCTTTTCAGTCTCAGCGATCACCTGATACTCTCCTGGAGGAAGGGAGACTGTGCCATTGTCCCACTGCAGGGGGTGGCTCAGAATCAGACTTGTTCTCACCATGTTTTGTATATTGACCTCAAATAAGATATTACTGCCCTGACCGGTATGGCTCAGTTGGTTGGGCTTTGTTCTCTAAAGTGAAGTGTCGCCAGTTCGATTCCTGGTCAAGGCACAGGCCTGGGTTGCAGGTTTGGGCCCCAGTCAGGCGTGTACAGGATCAATGTTTCTCATACTGATGTTTCTCTTCCTCTCCTTCTTTCTAACAATAAATAAATAGAATACTTAAAAAGAGAGAGAGAGAGAGATTACTAAGTGGGTCCTGGCCAAGGGGAGGTGTAGTCGGTCCCTTCAATTCTATGTTTCCAACCATCATGCATTTTGTGAGATCTGCCCTCAACAACACAGATGTGAAAGGGGCTCGGGCACGTCATCTCCTAGACCAATGCTTCTGAAACCATCGTGCAGACGAGTCTCCTGACGACTGCTAGAGTGCAGGGTCTGACTCCGGAGCTCAGGGGTGGCCGAGAGTCTGTATTTCCTGTAGGCTCCCAGTGCTGCTGGCCCATGGACCACAGTTTGAGTCACCAGTCCCTCAAATATCTTGAAGGATGTTTCTGTGTTTCACTTCAGAGTGTGGTTTTGAACTTTGAGCAAGGATGGCATTTAAAAGGGAATCTGGTATAAAAAAACAAACAAACCTGAACCATATTAGCTCTTGGCTGATACTAGAAGTTCCCTCCACAACATGGGGGTTGTTAAGAGAGTGGATGAATTGCCCAGCTGTTGATGTTTGAACCCCACAGGCCTGAGGTACTCAAATGATGATCAGTTCACAGAAGAGCTCAAACGAATGGTCTCCGCAGAGAAGATTCCCCTGATCCCAACCACCCTGGCAGAGATGAGTGAAATGCTCCAGCTCTGCTCCTACGTCCGCTTCAAGGTGCCCCAGCAGGTAATGTGATCTCGGCAGCAAAATGCTTGCCTTCTGCCAGAGGCTCAGGTGGCCAGTACCAGCTTCCTTCACGCACCCCTTCTCCCTGTGCTTAGCTCTTCATTCATTCACCCCGTATCTGCGCAGTGTCTGTGACACGTCAGGCACTGTGCTGGCCGCAGTGGTGAATAAACAACACAAAAGTGTTCCTGGGTGGACACAGGCTAGTGGGAGGCAGACGATTAACAAGTAAACAAATTATAATACATTTTCTAGGGGAAATGAAGATGGTGCAGTGGATAAAAACAGGGAGGCAGAGGAAGATTTAATAATCCTCTTTGAGGGAACAGCATGTTCAGGAGTGAAAAAAACACAGGCAAGTTCAGACACTAGAAGGATCCCAGGGCAATTGGAGCCCAGAGCACGAGGGAGAGAGCGGGGTGGGTGACGTGGGAAGGGAGGTACAGGCTAAATCAAAGAGTCTCCATTGTTTTTTTAATCTCAGGACTACTTTATGCTCTCAAAAATTATTGAGAACCCCAAAGAGCTTTTGTTTGTGACAGTTACAACTATGGATACATTTATCATATTAGAAATTAAAACTCAGAAAAGCTTAAAACAGAGTGACATTATCCCTGTTACGTAGGCTCTGAAAAACAATATGCTTTTGAGCAAATGTAAGCGAAAAAGGCAAGTAACATGTAGTATTATGAAAATAGTTTGAGCTCACGCACTCCCAAGGTCCACTCTGAGAACCACTGGGCTAGATCATGGAGGGCCTTACAGGTAATGGGAAGGAGTTGGGGGTTTTCTAAGTATAATAGGAGAACCTCTGAAGGATTGTAGGGGAGTACAGACAGAAGCAAGGAAACCCATTAGGGTGTCCTTGTGGCTTAAAGATGATGGCTGCGTGTAAAGATGATGGTTGTCGGGAGGTAGCGTGGAGACAGGAGATCTGAAATGCTTTGGGAGGGAGAACAGAGAGGACTTACTGGAAAATTGGAAGTGGAGGATGAGGGAAGGTGAGGAATCACAGATGACTTCTGGTACTTGGGTTGGATAAACATAGCATTTTCTGAATAGGAGAAGGAGAGGGAGTATGAGTTTGGGGGACAAGCTAAAGGCTTCATTTTAGTTGTGTTAAGGTCAAGTTGCCTGTGAGGCCTCCAAGTGCAGGTGTCACGTAGGCAGTTGGATATACAAGTGTTGCCAAGGGAAGTCTGGTCCGGTGCTAGACATTTTGAGCCACCAGCCAGTGATTATATTAAAGGACCTGGGTCTGCACAAGGTCATCTTGGGAAAGAGTGGAAAACCAAGAAAGGATAATCCATGGCTGAGGCTTCTTAACAGCAAATCATCTCTCTCTGTTGTGGAGCTGGACCCTGCCTCAGGGTGGGGTAGGTCCTGCTAGGAGGCGAAAGAATGGGCTCTATTCAGAGGTTGTGAACACAGCTCAGTTAATAGGTGTATCCTGTCTCTGAGAAGCTCCCAGAATCTGATTCTGTGGTATGTGTTGTCCTTGAAATCCTTTTTTAGTTGTGAAGCTGCACGGATTCCCTCCCAGCACTGATCTCTTCCCAGAATAGAGTGGACAAACAGTGTTTTAAAAAATTCCAAGTTTTTAGTTATCAGGGATATGAAAATACCAGGAGAAAATAAATGGCAGCTCCAAAGTCTTTCCCTCCTAGAAGAGAAGGCGCACCCAAGCACCCAGCCCACTGTGTCACATTGTGTTAGGATTGTCTGTCTGTTTGTTTGTTCCACTCTGAGCTCTGTAAGATCAGGGGTTTTGTCTTAATTGCCTGTATCTTAATTGCCCCAGCCTTTGGCACAGTACTTGCATGAAGTAGGTGTTGGGTATGGATTGGATGGATCAATGGATGTGAGGGATGCCTGGAGTATGCAGGGATGGAGATTAGATGGATTGGTAGATGCAGGTAG
This sequence comes from Micronycteris hirsuta, assembly GCA_004026765.1. NCBI lineage: Eukaryota > Metazoa > Chordata > Mammalia > Chiroptera > Phyllostomidae > Micronycteris > Micronycteris hirsuta. Next base: position 4,770 of record PVJI01002235.1, on the reverse strand, counting down.
ATGGATACATGGGTAGACTTATGCATATATGATGCAGGGATGTGGGAAGGATGGGTGGATAGGTGGGTGGAGCAGAGGTCGAGGATGGTTGGATGCAAGATGGATATAATGCATGGGTACAGAATAGATAGAACAACGAAAATGTCTGATGCTGAGCGCAGTGTGTTGGCAGCTTGCCATTGGTCTCACCTCTGGACTTCCACTTCTAATACTGGTTAGATTCTAGTCCTGCTCCAGAAGGCTGGTTTAGTCCAAATCAGTTATGGCTGATTTTCCCACTTCAATCTATGCACTGGACTCCTGGGTGCCTTCAAGAGGTTCCAGCCATTCCCAGGGAGACAAGAGGAGTGCTGGCTGATAATGTAAATCCCGGGCCCTACCTCAAGAGCCCTGAAGCAGGAGGAAGAGGAGGGCTGTGTTCCTTCTGCCGTAGTGTGCTGTGGGTCAGGGTCTGGGTCCAAGAGATCTGGCCTGCCCATTGCTGAAGCCTTCATAGACCTCAGTGGCGGAGGAAAAGACAGTGTCAGATAATAAACAAGGGACTTAGGAATCCTTCCCAGATGTTCCCAATAGTTAATTTCTTTTTTGTTTAAGAGGCTCATCATCTCCAACAGTTTAATTTTTTTAATAGACCTTATTCTGCATTTGGATATTATTGAGCAATTACTTAATGTTATACTATATCATGGGAATTCAGAGGAGAAGGCCTTGAAAATTTTGACAATACCATGAATATCTAGACTTTTATTTCCTTCATTGTCCCAGAGCCATGAGAAGCCTGAAGAAATGAATCTTCTTTTGCCTTCTAACTTTGGATTATTTCTCCTTAGATCCTGCAAGGCCTTCTTGATGTCCGCATCCCTCATAACGGCTTCTACCGAAAGTGTGAGTAGCCCTGCCTTAAGCTGTGAGCTGTGACAAGTGAGGCTTTGTGGGTGGCTGGCTTTTATTTCCGACATTCTGAGTCTGAATTCCCGAGCCCCTGGAAAGAGGAACTGGTGGCTTGAACTCAATGACTGTCCTGTACTGTACAGGGGTGCCCACGGGCACAAGCCCAGCATTTGCTTACTTTGTTTTCTTTTTCTAAAAAGTGTTTTTGGAAATCATCAGTGAGAGGTCGAGATACTCCCTCCAAGAGAACATGGACAAGATCAAAGCCCCAACGCAGGTCATCTGGGGGAAACAAGACCAGGTATGTAGTGTGTCCCTGGGGCCCGGTGCCAGTTATTCCAGCATCTGAGGAGAAGCAGGTGGCCGTGTGTCCAGTCAGCCTGGCTGGCTGGTTTCTGACTCCAGGACGAGGCGGGATACACCAGGTCAGGTGCCAGTGCATACGGCCGCATCGTTCTGTGAGTTGAGAGCAACAGCATTGGTCTTTTAGAATGAAAGGCAATTGTAAATCATTTTTACAAATTATTTTTATCAAAGCCACATACTACATGGTATAAAGAACTTCAGAGACTACAAAAAGGTTTAAAATGAAAATCCACACCCCAATTTCCATTTCCTTGAGGCAGCACTTACTGTCCTGTGTATACAAGTTTTTTAAGTTTTCTAAAGCAGATGGTTGGCAAACATTTTCTGTGACGGGCCAGATAGTAAAATTTTTGACTCTGTGGGCCATATGGTCTGTCACAACTACTCAGCTCTGCTGTAGTGCCGCCGGCACAGCCACAGACACTGTGTGAACCAATGGCATGGTGGAGTTCCAGGGAACCTTTTTTAACAAAGCCCACAGCTCTCCGTGTTTGCTTATAGACCGGAAGCCAGCACTTTAGTTCTTTTTCCCATCTTGCAAGATGGCGGGTGAAAAAACTGAGAAGCCACATACTGAAGAGAGGAAATCTGAAGCCAAGAAGGCGGATGCTGGTGGCAAGGTTAAGAAGGGCAACCCCAAGGCCAAGACACCTAAGAAGGGGAAGCCCCACTGCAGCTGAAACCCTGTCCTAGTCACAAGAATTAGCAGGTATTCCAGTCAGCAACGTATTCCTGAAGGGCCATGTACTAGAGGAGGTATTCTGCAGCTAAGTCCAGGGTTGAAAAGGAAAAGAAGGAGAAAGTCATGGCTACTGTCACCAAACCAATTTGTGGCGACAAGAATGGTGGTACCCAAGTGGTTAAACTTTGCAAAATGTCTAGCTACTGTCCTACTGAGGATGTGCCTCGAAAGCTGCTGAGCCACGGCAAGAAGCCCTTCAGTCAGCACGTGAGAAAACTGCGGGCCGGCATCACTCCCGGGACCACTCCGATCATCCTCACCGCGCGCCACAGAGGCGAGGGGGTGGTTTTCCTGAAGCAGCTGAGCAGTGGCTTGGCTCTTGTGACTGGACCTCTGGCCCTTCATCGAGTTCCTCTGCGTAGAACACGCCAGAAATTTGTCATCACCACCTCCACCAAAATTGATATCAGTGGTCTGAAAATCCCCAAGAATCTCACTGATGCTTACTTCAAGAAGCAGCAGCTGTGCAAACCCAGACACCAGGAGGGGGAGATCTTTGACACCGAGAAAGAGAAATACGAGATTACAGAGCAATGCAAGGTTGATCAGAAAGCCGCGGACTTGCAAATTCTGCCAAAAATCAAAGCTGTTCCCCAGCTCCAGCGCTACCTCCGCTCTGTGTTTGCTCTCACAAACGGGCTTTATCCTCACAAAATGGAGTTCTAAATTTCTTTAGAAAAACCTGATGAAATAACTGATCTGTTAAAAACAAAAACCCCCGCAGCCAGCATCTGCCTGTGCCTGTCCTTAGCATGCAGGCATTTGCATAAAGAAGTTTTATCTGTAAGTTTTTCAAACATGCTTTATACGCTGTTTTGTCCCCTTGTATTTGTAAGAAATATATATCTTGGAAATCATATCAGCCCATACAGATCCACTCATTCTATTTTTTTAAATATTTTGAAATAATTTCTAATTTACAGAAAAAAAATAATAATATAGAGTACTCCTGCATATGCATTACCTAAATTCACCTGTTTCTAAGTGCTTTATTCAGGTGGGATGACAAACTGTCACCTCGTTGTGCACCCACCAGAACCCAGGTGTGGGGTCCTCTGTCACTCCCAGCGTCCCCCCACCCCCCGTCAGCTGCAGTCATCTCCGCTCTCGCCTGGACCCTGCAACCACGCCTCCGTTTTGTTTCAATAGTTTTGACTTTTTTAGAATTTTCATATAAATAGTGTCATATAACATGTAATTTTTTGCATCTGGCTTCTTTGACTCGAGCATGCTTTCGAGGTTCACCTGTGTTGTCGTGATAGCTCGTTTTTATTGCTGAATGTCATTCCATGGCATCCGTTACCCACTTTGTTGATTACTAGCATTGACATTCGCCACACTGGCGGCGTCATTCTCATCTATCTAGAAGTATGTATTTTTGGACCATTTGGAGTAGGTTGCTTACATTGTGCCCCTTTATCCCCAATACTTCGGGGTGTATTTGCTAAGAACAAGAATATTCTCTCAAGTAACCACAGTACATTATCAGAGTCAGGAAATTTTACGTTGATGAGGTACTTTTATCTAATCTATGACCCATATTCCAAATTCATCGGTCATTTCAGTAATATCCTACGTAGAGTCCTCCTCCTCCTGACAGGTCATGTCTCTCTAGTCTCCTTCAATATGAAACGGCCCCTTAGTCTGCCTGTGTCATTCATGATGCTGAGGCATTTAGGATTAAAGGCCAGTTATTTTATGAAGTGTTCCTCAATTTGAGTTTGTTTGCTCCTACCTCATGATTAAATTCAGGTTATATTATATTCCCTGGCTAAAATATCTTGAGAGTTACAAATATTAGATCCTCAGACACACACAGGGTGTTGCCTGATCTCTTTGCCGTAGATTCACGGTTTCTCCCCTTGCAACCATGCGGCAGTCTGTGGGAAGTCACTTGAGAACGTGCAGATAGCCTGCGCCTCATCACACGTTCCCTCTAGATTTACCACCCATGAGTGATTCTTGCCCGAAACAATGTTTTACGTTCTTCTTCTTTTTTTTTTTTAATACTGTTGCATAGTATTCCGTTGTGTGGTCTGCCACCATGTTTTAATTAGTGCCCTTCTGACAATCATTCAGGTCATTTCCAGCTTTTTGCTATTGTTTTTTTAAAATCTGGAACGCTTCAAGAATTTGCATGTCATCCTTGCGCAGGGGCCATGCTAATCTTCTCTGTATCGTTCCAGTTTTAGTATGTGTGCTGCCGAAGCGAGCACAGCTTCTTGCTGTTAAACAGCAGCTCGGTGAGCGCCGTTATGCATGTTTGTTGTGTGTGAGAGCATACCTGAAGGGCAAATTCCTATATGTAGGATCACTGGGTCAAAGGGCATGCATGTACCTTTTTAAATTTTAGTAGGTTTTGTCAGATGGCTTTATGTTCCTTTGTGAGGGCCGCGTAACAAAGTATCACAAACTGGGTGGCTCGAACAACAGAAACTGATTGTCTCCCAGTTCTGGGGCTAGAAGTCTGAAATGAAGGTGTCAGCAGGTTGGTCCTTCTGGGAGCTGGGAAGGGGAATCTGTTCCATGCCTCTCCCCTAGCTCCTGACGGTTTGTGGGCAGTCTTTGTCGTTCCTTGGCTAACAGGTGTCTTATCCTGGGTGCCATGCCTTCATCTTCACATGGCATTCTGCTGTTCCTCTGTGTCTCTGTGTTTAAATGTCCCCTTTTTGTGAGGATGCCAGTTTTATTGGATTAGGGGCCCACCCTGTTACAGTATGACCGCATCTTAACTGATGGCATCTTCAATGATCCTGCTTCCAAACAAAGTC